>PVKP010018691.1:17500-43834 GCA_004027715.1 Plecturocebus donacophilus | reverse complement strand
AATGAAGACAAAACATGCATCACGGAAAATTTTTTCTTCTTTTGAGTAACATAGTCTTGCATGTGGTGCTAAGAACGCAAGAGCTGAAAATGTGAAATTGTTGCAGAGGAAAATCTATACCATATCAGGGCAAGATTTAAGACTTAAGGAAATTAACACTTTGTCAGTGTTGAGGATCATACCTTCCCATTACAGAGTGGAGCACTCCAACCCTCTATACACAGACCTTGCTGTCTGTGTGACTTCTCTGTGCCTAGCTGTGTGCTGCTGACCCTGCCACCAAGCACGCAGGAGTCAGATGCTACAGGCCTTTCTCTGTAGACCCAGACAGCTCCTGCTCACTTGCTGCACTCCACTCCAAATATGAAATTCTTCAACTGTTATCTCGCTTGTCTTCTTTTGGTGACTACTTGTCTGGTTCCTAATTTTTATGCCATTTTGGAGTAATCTTTCCCTTTTTTGTTATCGACAAAGACAGAGGAGGCCTCCTATAATTTGTGGGTGACTGACAAGGCTGAATGTTGTTAACTCAAATGTTTTGATTTACATCAGAGAGGACCTCCGGGCCCCAGACATGACAGGCTGCGATAGCGACTTCAAAGCTTGTGAATATCAAATCCCATTAAGCAAGCCCTTTATGTGCAAGTCAATAAATGATCCTTTCTGGGGTGATTTGGCAATAGGTAGCAAAAGCCTTAAAACAGGCATAATTTTTGGCAATTCTACTTCTGGGATTCTATCCCAAAGAGAAAAATAGACAAGTGTGCAAAGATGCAAATACGAGGATGTTCATCTCAGTGTTGTTTAGAATAGAAAGAAGTTAAAAAAATAAAGCCCATATTCAGCAACAAGGCTAAGTCGATAGGTTGAATAAATATGTCTTATGGAATATGTATCACCATTTAAAAATTTTACATGTTTTTGTGTTTGTTCATAGAAAAAGATGTTCACCCTAAGTATTCAGAAAAAAAAACTGATTATAAAACTTTATTGGATGACACTATCCTCTACATGATTATATTGTTTACACGATGCATCTCTTTGTGGAAAAGCTTTTGAAAGGCTGGAGTCCAGATATTACCAGTGATGATATCTGTCTGTGATTTGAAATTTCTTTCTACACTTCACAATGTATATGTATTCCTTTTAGAGCCAGAAGAAACAAAGGTATTTTTATTTCGGAGACACAATGACCATTGACTTGAGAAACTTTACATACTGTAACCTATTTAAGAATATCTCCATCTATATCTCATTAGAATTGATGCTGCTCATTATAATGGATAACCAGGATATAAAAAATTGACCTGGAGACCAGAAAGAGAGACGTCATACAGCAACCTAAAACCTTCTGCTGATTCTTGCTGACTGTGATGTGCTTGATCTTGGCTTCTTGGCTGAGTTCGAATTTTCTCTTTGAAAGATGAAACTGTGAATTTCCTGTTAGGCAAAATCCAGCCTGACTATTTTTTTTTTAAAGTCAGTGCTCTATTTCAAGGGAAACTGAAAACCTTAAGAACAGTGTTATCTGTGAATTTACCATGCACACATCATCAGCAAAAATCAACCACTGGGTGGGCAGGAGGAGGTGGTTTAGCACAGTAATTACAAACAAAATTTTTGAGGCTGAGTAGTGGGGTTCAAATCTTAGTTCTGCCATTTTCTGGTGGTGTAGCTTTGAGAAAACCACTTCCTCTCTCTGTGCCTCATTGATAAGATGGGACTAATACTAATAATAACTTCTGGCCTATGGAGGGGTTGTGAGGCTTAAATGAAGAAATACAGGTAACTGGCACATGGTGCTTCACGGATGTTAAAACAAGAGTTGATCTAAGCTCCTAAAGCAGAAGTCAGAAGCACACAATTCACAGGATATCATCCAAAGATACATTTTATTTGGCAGTCAAAGGAGTTTTTAATATGATAAATTATTTTCCAATATTAAAAAAAAGGAAGATATCACAAAAACTCCAAATTTCTAGAATTTCTGAAGAAAACAGAAAGTTCCTCCCACTTTGAGTTTTCTGAAACACAGAATGTGATCATACTGTATGTGTCCAACTTGCTCTTTCAGTTCACCACACATCTTTCCAAGAACCATCCATATGAATTGCATAGCTATGGTTTATCCCTATTTATTTAGAGACAGACTCTCACTCTATCACCCAGGCTGGAGTGCAGTGGCACAATCTCAGCTCACTGCAGCCTCCATGTCTGGGGTTCAAGCAACTCTGCCTCAGCCTCCTGAGTAGCTAGGATTACAGGCATGCACCACCACAACCAGCTAATTTTTGTATTTTAGTAGAGATGGGGTTTCACCATATTAGCCAGGCTGGTCTTGAACTCCTGACCTCAGGTAATCTGCCCACCTGAGCCTCCCAAAGTGCTGGGATTACAGGTGTGAGCCACCATGCCTGGCCCAGGTTTATGCCTTTAAAACCACAATTTATTTTTACATTCTCTTTTAATGAAGTTTTTTGGGCTAATACAAATAATGTCAGTGAATATTTTTGTACTTGTCTCTTTGTGTATGTGCAACGAGTCAATAATACCTTGTTTTGGGATATAAATCCATTTGGTAAAACTATAAAGAAAAGCAAGGGAATTATAAACACTTAATTTCAGTAAGCATCTACTGCAGATGGCAGGTGTGCAATATTGGGGGTGTCACTCAAGGAACTTGAACAGTACTTACAATGTTTGTGTTAGTATGCTTGATAATTCACATATACGTTTTACCTATATTCCTTTGTAATTATCCAATTAGAAGAGCATAGTTTTGAATGAACTAAAAAAAATTGAGAGGTCTAGCAACACCTTCTCACAGCTGTGTCTGTTATAGAAATCAAGGACTGTTCAGTTCATCACAGTCCTTGCCACATCACCATTATATTACACCTGTCAGTTGATTCATTTGTGTGACTTGCCTGGGCCCTTTGGACATCTGAATTAATGACCTCAGCTCTAGGAGATGGTGTAATCTCCAGAGTGCAGGCCGGAGGAAGCCATTTCACTCACCACCAAGTTCCTCCTGGAACACGTAAAGTGTGAAAAAGTTATTCCCATCTGCAGCACTTCTCACAATCCTGCAGGCACTGTGGAAACTGCTGAGAAACCTGCCCCAACTGACTCGGTAGGTCCAAGATCGTAAGCCACCACCTCCGCCAAAAAGCATGACATTGAATGAAAGTGACTAATCAACAAGGAAAAACAAGGCAAAGAGAAAATGTTCATCTTTCATCTCTAGTCTAGGAGTCATAATTTCCAGGGCAAAGAAATAGATTCCCAACCAAGAGCAGCAGCGAGTCATCAAACATTGCTGAGGTGTTACGCAATAAACAAAGCCCAGGGTTCCCACCGTCGGATTCTGTGGCCCACCTTGCTGTGGCTTTTAACTGAAACAAGGAGATGGTTTAAAGACAGGCACATGGGGGATGTGATACTTGAAGGAGTTCATTCTGATGATGAACCTTTGTTATTCTTAGCACTGCTTGGAAAATCCATCCAGGTGAGGGGGGGCTGTGGTGGGAAACTCCATGAGTGTGGCTTTCATAGGTGGATCAGCTCAGTTCCTCCAGTACTTATTCTATCGTATGGGGCACTTGGTACCCACATGTCTGTTATCCACCACCACTGTTTCCCAACAAATTGAGCCCGAGGCAGAGAGAAGACTGGATTTCCTGCACTCTAGATGTGGCTTCTTAATGGCTCTGAAATCAGCTCCTGGGTCTCCATGTCCTGCCGTTTCCTCCATTGCAACCACAAGCCCCATCCCCTGGGTAACTTCAGCAATGCCCCACTTTTCCCCTGACTGCAGTCCTGTGTCACTGAAATCAAGTTTCTACCTGGCCACCACTGGGATTCTGCTTTTTTTTTTTAAAGAAATCTAACCATCCTCTCTTCTCCTTAAATGACATTTTCCATAGCCCCACTGTGCTGTTTGCAAAGTGTAAACTCCATAGAATGGGTTTTAAGTCCCTTCAGGGTGTCTACATTTTTTTTTTTTGAGTTGTCGTCTTGCTGTGTCACTCAGGCTGGAGGGTAGTGGCACGATTATAACTCGTTGTACCTTCAAAACCCCGGGCTCAAGTGATTTCCTGCACCCAGCATGGACCCCTCCTTTTATCTTTCATCTATCTTATATCCTCATTCCAGACAGGCTGAACTATTTGTTGGTACCTTGAACCCAGTCTTTTACCAGTTCCAAGCTTTTCTACCTGCTACTCCTCCTACCTGGTAAGTGTTGTTCTCTTCCACCATCCCTTCCTCTCTCCACTCTCAGTTAATTCAGGCTCAGGCTTAGTCATCATTTTCCTTGACAAACAGCTAAGATTAGATAAAGTACCATCAGGTGCGTGTGCTCTAACAACATATATGGAAGAACTGTATTGCTTCCTACATACATATATGTGCATGTATGGATATGTGCATATGTGTACATATGAACTGTATAGATACATGTGCAAATACATATGCAAATATTTTAAAATAAAAATGAAAAGTACATCCTAAGCCATAAACACAGCTCTGGCTCAGTAATTCCACTTTTTGGAAGTTATCCCAAGAAAATAATCGTAGATGTAGTCAAATATTTAGCTGCAATTTTTTTTTTTGTATTAGAATATAGCTGTGATAGCAAAAAAGTTGCAAACAACTTAAACTGACTTAATGCATTGGAGTACATTAGAGTACTGGTCAATGAAATGTAATTGTTATTGTTTATGTATGTATTTATGTTTATAAAGACAGGGTCTCACTCTTTATAAAGCGAGTTCATAAGAATAATTTAAGAACTCCTAGGCTCAAGTAATTCTCCCACCTGGATCTCCAAAAGTTCTGGGATTACAGGCATGAGCCACTATGCCCAGCCTGAAATTTGATTTTATTATTAAAATGAAGTTCCTAAAGCATGACTTAAAAATATGAAAAGATGTTGAAGATATATCATTAACTCAGGAAGGATATTACAAAATAGTACATATTTTAAATATGATAATATTTTTTTAAAAGGCATAAAATGTACAGAAAGACAACACAGCAAAGTGTTAACAGTATATCATGTGTGGATGTGATAGTTATATTTTTCTCTCTTATTTGGTTGAGTTTGCTAAGTATGCCACAATAAACATCTTTTTTATGGATATATGATAACTATAGAAGTTTCGCTGGCTTGTCTTATAAAAAAATTTAAAGCATTCGCTGGGCGTGGTGGCATGTGCCTGTGGTCCCAGCTGCTCTGGAGGCTGAGTCAGGGGAATCACTTGAACCTGAGAAGCAAGAAAGGCTGCAGTGAGCAAGATTAAGTCACTGTACTCCAGCCTGGGCAACAGAATGAGACCCTGTCTCAAAAAAAAAAAAGAATATGAGAGAATGCTTAGGTGTTCTAATTCCTGCAGGAATCTTGGGGCTACAACTGGGGTAGAGGTGGCCTGACATAAAGGAGAGCTTGCAGACGGGTCACAGGAGGGCAGGCACAATGAAAAGGGATTCTGTTTCTTACAAACTTGATCTCAAACCAGCTCCAATTATGGTTACATTCGTGGATCCTGCCTCTGAATTTAAGCAGTCAAACTTTATGTGTGTGTATGTATTGGGGAGAGGAAGCTTTGGTTTCACTAACTTAGGGTTGGGAATAATTTCCTGCTTAGAGAGGAAAAAAAATGACAAAGAGCATCTGCTGGGGACATGGGACACCTACAAGCCAGTAGCTGCCACATCACAGCCTCCTGCAATCCGAAGGGGCTCTACTTCTGCCACTTTTTTCAGGGACTACTGTGTGAGTGAAAGAGAACTATGTGTTTTTATGGGTGGGGTTGCTGAAAGAGTATCACTGGCAGTTGAAGAGCTCCTAAAGGTGAGGGTCACCCTTAAATAGGAGAGAATTGGAAGCTCACATTACATTTTACTAAGTCTCCCTTTGGGGGACTATGTGTGCTTCAGGGAGTTCAAGAGGGGATTCCTTTTGTCACAGGAAGATCATATACCAAACTGAATTTGTATCTATTTGTGTTTTCTTTTTAGGTAAGAAATAATAATTTTTATCTCAAAGTAAGGAAATACAGGTTGACACTGATATCCTGACTTGTTCTACGTGAGAAGATGTCATCTGCCAGAGGCAGGCACCCATGGGTGGGGAGGGGAGGTTCATCAAGGTGGATGGTTGACGTGATCCTTGGTTCTTTCTTTAAATTTCAGCCTATTTACAGGAAGGGCAGCTTAAAGGTGCCTATGCAAGTGGATACATGGACTTCATCATCTGGGCCTAATTGTATCCATTTGAACTCATGCATTTTTGGGTGATAGCTCAGCTAGAAGAGCCATTTAAACTAAGTCACTAAACATAATAATAATGATTGACAACCAGATATTTGAATCCATATATCATTAAGTGATAAACCAAGGACTTCAAAAATTATGAACCATGTTAAATGTTTGCTCTTACTATAAAATGTTTAAAAAATTAAAAGCCAGAATTTTTAAAAACTATGAGCAAATAGGATTGAATTTTACATGTAAATATATATTTATGCATATCTATAAAATATATAATACAATAATGTATTATCTTTAATATCTATATAAACATATATTTTATATCTAATTCTTTTAAAATTTTTATTTTGTACCCATTTTAATGAAGCACATTTTTTACTATTATAGTAGCACATATATATAATTTACACACATGATGTGCAAATCTTAGGGTTGGGTGCTTAAAATTTACCTGCAAGAGCAAGTTCACATGGTAGGAAACCATAGTTTAATGTTCTTCTCCTACCTAGACCATGAGTTCTTTGAGGTCGGGGACAATTACCACCTTTTATGTATCCTGTTGTCACATATGCCTGGTTCCAAGGCACAAAATAAAGGTTCATCCAATGAAGGACATTTCCCTTAAAACACAAACCAGGAAATGCCAGATTAAAAGCAGAGCATATGATCTGGCTTCCCCTGAAAACATGAAGTTTTTGGCTTGACCTACTAACAATCAACTCTCCACATCATCCAACAGTTTTAAGATAAGATAATAATTTATGTACATATTTATTTTGGTAAAATATCAAGCTGCACACTCTAGTTATAAGTACAGCCTTTTCATTTTTTGACTCGAAAAAAAAAAAAAGAGGCTGGAATGAATACTTTTTCTCCTTCCCACCCACACTATTTCAATAAGGAAAAAAAATGGCCTCCCCTTTATGGCAATTTGTAGCCTGGAGCTGGTTTTTAGAGTTGAGTAATAAATCCCAGAAAAACAGTGACTACAATGGAAAGGCTGACAGACATTTAACACTAATGGTGCAAACAGAGGGCACTCAGGAAAACGCTCAGGCCAGATTCCCCACACTGAATACTCAAAGACTGCTCACCGATCTACTGCGTTTTAGTGGACAATTTGCTTGTTTGTAAACAGCAGAAAATTTTCAAAATACTAGCGAACCCAGGGAAGAGAAATTTCCTTGATATTCCTGTTTCCCACAGGTTTGAATATCCCGAAATAGTCACTGCAAGTCCTTTGGCTGTTGTTGTTTTTAACTCTAAGGAACAAAAATGATATTTGAAACATGATAATTTGATAATAATTAAAAAAGCAAAAAACTAAAAAAACAAAAAACAAGAGTTACAGCACAATACTGCAACTAAAACTTGAACTAGGATGGCTTCAAGTATTAGCCTCACTATCACATCTTCCAACAGGTAAGATATCTAGTTTTTTAAGTGTAATATACTCCTGTGTAGAGGCTAAAAATGTAAACTGTCAAAACCATTTGGTTAATATTCCACATACCAAGGAGAGAAGTATCTCTGAACATTTAGGTTGATGTTGAGGCTTAATGCTTAACAATTCAGGAGAAGAACATTTAGATAAAATTCTGCCTCCAACTGCAATTTCTGTTATTTCCCATTGAGTTAAAGGCTCTATAGATTATATCTCTGACTGTGGGATAGGAACCAGCCTTGAAATGCCATGAATGCCAGCCCCAAGAGTCTCACATTGGACAGTAAAAGGATCTTATATATTAAGGTAAAATAATACACCCAAAAAGCGTAGCAATACTTCAACTAGCGAGACTTTTATAATTCAAGCAAGACTTCCATTCTGGGATTTCGACAATATGGAACAGCAAATGCTTTAGGCTGAAGAAGAAACATTCCCAGGTGATAAGAATTTACTTTTGTATGGAGTAACATAGCTGGAGCAGATCTGGGGGTTAGTCCGAGGATTACAGAGGTGCATCTTCCAGCAGAGTCCTGGAAACCCAGTTTAGACAAGAGAGAAGCAGTAACACAGAATGCATCGCCATGGTAATAAAACCATTGGACCTATTCATGTAATTATTCCATACAAATATCAAAGATGTAGTCAGAGCCAAGATGACATTTTATCATCTCAACTGATCCTTTAGGTTCGCACAAAGGAACTCCTATTTTATTCAAACACATATGTTCTGTGAACAACATTATTCATGTTAGATGTGTGTACAATCAGATGTATATACAATCAGAGACACAATTACACTTAAATCATCTGTCTATATACCTGGGGGAAACAAGCCATGTGCTTGGCATTTTGACGGGGAACTATGGATTTGCAGATAGGTTTATGTTATAAGCATTCTTAGGAAGGATTCGGACTCGAGGAAACGGTGCAGATATATTTTTAAAAGATGCTTCCTGCTCACAAGGACTCAGTTAGTTTCTAAGCCCCCTCAGCCATTCTGCATGTACAAGCACTTTCTCTGGGCATAATTTAAGGGCAGTTGGAAACTTTGGCCCAATTTGATCAAATATTGATAGACGGTCCAGTAAAACGTGGTATGAGAAGCAGCTACTTTACTGCACATTGACACTGTAAATTTGAAGAGACACTGTCAACCTGCTGAGCTCTGAAATTTACTTCCCTAAAAGACAGATAAATCCCATGGTTAACACCGGAGATCTGTGTTAAATATACATACTCATGTACCTTCTGTAAGGGACTCCACAATAAATTTCTCTTAGAGTCTAGTGCTAGGAAATAGTTTTTTTTTTTCCTGATGAATGTCTCTGCTTTCTTGTTAGAGAATGAAGGCTCTGTGATTCATCCTGTTTCTCTTTTTGCCTTTGCAGCCAGGAACCTCTGAGTTTCATTTTGTAGTCACTTAGAGTAGCTCTTCCTAGCTTATGTTTTCTGGCAAACTGATCTGCTCCTTCATTATGAGCCCCTATTTCTCCCTCCACCATGTTACTTTCATGATTTTATTTTCTCTCTATTGAAAAATCATCTCAAATTCTTTCTGGAACTAGAAAAGAAGAAAAATAATTAATAAACATACTCAGGTCCCAAGATTCCTTCAAGTAACCTCAGTGATATTTTGTTTCTTTTCTTTTCTTTCTTTCTTTTTTTTTTTTTTTTTAAAGTCTCGCTCTGTTGCCCAGGCTGGGGTGCAGCGGTGCAATCTCGACCCACTGGGACCTCCGCCTCCCAGATTCAAGCGATTCTCCTGCCTCAGCCTCCTGAGTAGCTGGGATTACAGGTGCACGCCACCATACCCAGCTAATTTTTTATTTTTAGTGGAGATGGGGTTTCACCATGTTGGTCAGGCCAGTCTTGAACCCCCGACATTGTGATCCACCCACCTCCTGCCTCAACCTCCCAAAGTGCTGGGATTACAGATGTGAGCCATCACACCCAGCCACTTTGTTTCTTTTACTTGGCTGAAAATTAAAAAAAAAAATTACTACTTAAAAATCAAGTATCTGGATATATTAGTGTTGCTTAATGTAGAAATGCAGCTTCTTCCCTTGCCATTCAGCACAAGGCTTTGCTTTAGAGACTGAGTCAGTTGAACCTGCCATGGATAATTAGGAAAAGTCCCTTCCTAATAATACGTTCATTGGACTTATGATCAGTTCCTGCTGGAGTTGGTAAAGGCTGGTCCCTCATCACACTTTTTTGGGCTTTTCAAAAATAAAAGCACAGATGGGTATTTATCATAAGGGGAAATTACTGGAAGAAATGCTTTTTCTTTCCATTATAAGACAGAGAAATTTGGTCCCAAATAAGCTGACACCAGCATTGTTAAGCAGAGGGGAAGAAAGGAGGAAAGAAGGCAAAAACCAGTTCGATTCAATGTCAGTGGAGTTCCAACTTCCATTTAAACCAGTGGTTCTCAAACTACTGTGCATTGGAATCACCTGTAGGCCTTGCTAAACACGGCGTGCATGGGTCCATCATCACAGTTTCTGATTCAGTAGGTCTGGGGTGGGGTCTGAGAGTCTGAATTTCTAACAAGTTTCTAGGTGAGGCCAATGCTGCTTAAATTCTTGCACACCCTTCTCCCTCCCTCAAAAAATCCAAAGTGGTTCAGCTATTGTCCTAAAACCATTTTTCCCTTTTTTATTCAATCTAAGTGCTATTCCACAGTGTTAGGGGAAGGGATGGGACGGGAGAGGCGGGAGATACAAATGTGTGTTAAATTGCCGTGGTTAGATCCACCATTTATATCAGTCATAACAGCAACAAATGTTTGTGTAGAGCTTCCTCTGTCCAGATCTAGGCTAATTGCTTTACAAGCCTCACTTCATTCACATACTCACCCTACAAGGTAGATATTAATATGGCTCCCCGTTTACAGATGAGGAAATTGAGGGGTAGAGGGATTAATACTAGCCTGAGATCACATAGCTGGTAAGTGATGTGCCTGGGGTTGGAGTTCAGGTCTGTTTCCAGAGTCTATGGTCTTAACCGCTAGACTGGAGATTTCTCTCCAGGTAGAAACAGAGATACAGCAGCTTCTTTTATTTTTATCAGACTCTTTATCCAGAAACACAATGTCACAGCATAAACCTGAGGCTTTCCCGGGTCTTTGGATTTGGGCTGCTGAATTTCTCAGTGGGTGTGCACCCCTCTTAGACCCACTTGGTCTGAGCAATTCCTACAGGAAGTGAGCGGTGACACTGACCCCTGGCCCAGGGAGGCAAATGACAATCTGTTCAGTTGGAATGTGACCAGTATTTCAAGAGTCAGGACCTCTTTATGGGGCCAAAAATAGCCACAAGAAGCTAGTGGTTTCAGACTTTTTTACAAATAGCAGAAACGAAGGTGGTATTTTGTGAACACCAGATCCCAGCTTATAACTCGAGTTAGGATATCGCTTTTAGGCTCTACATGGCTGCTTTCGTTGGCCATCTGGAAAATACAAGTATTGACCACCACCTTGTCTACAAGGATGCCGTGCTAAGTAAAATGAAGAGACTGAGAAAAAAGGAGATTAGAGAAAGGAAGGACTAGAATAAAAAATTAAAATGGACCGATACCAATAGAAGTAATAATAACACGAGGGCCAATGGTGACGAAGTGATATGGTTTGACTCCA
The DNA here is from genome assembly GCA_004027715.1 of Plecturocebus donacophilus. Lineage (NCBI taxonomy): Eukaryota > Metazoa > Chordata > Mammalia > Primates > Pitheciidae > Plecturocebus > Plecturocebus donacophilus. The sequence goes on along the minus strand of PVKP010018691.1, from coordinate 32,477 downwards.
GGTCCCCACCCAAATCTCATCTTGAATTGTAATCCCCGCGAGTGGAGGGAGGGACCTGGTGGAGATGGTTGGATTATGGGGGTGGTTTCCCCCATGCTGTTCTCATGGTAGTGAGGGAGTTCTCACGAGGTCTCATGGGTTTAAAAGTGCCAGTTTTCCCTGTGTACTTCTCTCTCTCCTGCCACCATGTAAGACATGGCTTGCTTCCCCTGCGTCTTCCACTGTGATTGTAAGTTTCTTGACGCCTCTCCAGCCATGTGGACTCTGAGTCAATTAAACCTCTTTCATTTATAAATTACCTAGTCTCAGGTAGTATCTTTATAGCAGCGTGAAAACAGATTAATACATGAAGAGAGTGATAACCAACCTTCATGAGACTTTCTCCACTGGACAAGCTGTGTGCTCAATGCTTTGTGGACTCATGGATTTATTTAATTCTTAAAACAATTCTATGAATAGATTGTAAGATTGTCCTTGTTTTACAAACAAGAACGGAGGCTTGGAGGAAGTGGGCAACTTGCTTACGAGGACATAATACCCAAGTGGTGGAATATATAGGAGAGTCACCTAAAGGCACAAAGCCCTGACCATTACATCACATGAGCTCACCTACGGGGGTCAGCGTCACAGGTGCTGCCTCTGGACATTCAACAACAAGGATCTGTCCCAACCCCCTGATCCCACTCCCTTTCCTCGGTAAGACACTTTGCCAGTTTCTTCTCCTTGGCCACAGAGTTTCAGAAAATTGAGCCTTGTCCCAGCAGCCACAGTGGGAGTTGTAAGCCCAAATGGTGAAAGCCCCATGCAATTATTGCCATATAGGACAGTGGCTTCAGTGTTTTCAAATCAAGTTTTAAACAAGACTCTAATTCTAGATTTGGATGTAAAATATCCTGAAATTTTAATGAAGTCTCCTTTAAAAGAAAAAAAAAAGGCAACTAACACTCGTTTATTTTAAACACAGTCTGGGAAGAACAAACTAGGTCTGTGGATCTCATTTGAACCGCAAGCCTTCACATAGTTCATGACCTCTAACCTATGTGCCAAGTGTCTGGAAAAGAGGAGGGCACATTGTGCTTACAATTTCACAAATAAAGAGAGTTGGTCCTTTCCCTCATTTTTTCTCTCCCAATGTTTAGATTTGTAAAAAGCCCGAAAGGAGAAAAGCACTCTAAATAAGGAATCAAATATTGAGCAAATAAGAGAAAAGAATAAATCTGTTTGAAAACAGTCTCATAGCTCTAATGACTAGGATCTAAAAATGATCCTAACATATTTTTTTAATTGGACTAACATCCAGAAAAATAAAAGATAAATTGGGGAAGACGTTTTTAGCAAGGTGAAACAAAACAGAACCTCAGTGTAGAGTTGAGAACCTAAGAGTTGTGTCCTGAATTAAGCTTTTTCATGATCTTTATGGTATGCAAAATGAAACCAGGAAAAGGGGCTGGAGAAAATAGTACGAAGGCAAAATCCTGCCTACGGGAAGCACAGCATATGGAAAGAGGCGTTAAAGTTCAACACTGCTTTTAGGTAATCTGACTTAAAGGCAGTGGTGACCTGTTACGGGACAAAGGCAAAATCATTGCTTTCAAGGAGACACAGGGGCATTAAATGCTAGTTACAAAATGCTTCCAGTCCACTGGAGTCAGATTCATGTTTCTTGTTACCTGCTGTCCTGCCATCTCCCTCCTGTTAGCCCCTGGTTTCTCTTAGATCCTCTGCAGAATTCTGGAAACCCAGACCCCATTTCCAGGACTAGCAGTGGAGCATGTGACCTTGACCAAGCCAATGAGCTCATTTCATGCCCCTGAAAACTGGCAATGGTTTGGGAACTTGGTATATGACATAAGGTGGTCTATTCCCAGTGATTATCTACAAAACTGCTGAAAAAGACACTTTCTATTTCCCGTTGGATATGAATGAGGAAGTTTATAACTTCAGAGTCTTCCAGCTGTCATCCTGAGTCCGCAAGCAATGGAAGGAGACAGAAAGACGTTGTCTTCTTGGTGATATTGTCCAGCTGCCAGATCAAGCCTTCCCTGATGTATACATTATTTGGGGGTTTTTCAATTACATGGGCTAGTACATTCCTTATAAACCAGTTTCAGTGTGATGTCTTCCTTGTTACTTGCAGCAGAATCCTAGTGATGCAATATTCATCTCTCTCACTGCATTGCATACTCCAAAAAAGTAAGTTCCATGATTTTATTATAAAAGATCTACTTGGATCAGGAGCTGAAAATACCAAGATTAATAAAATCCCATGAAAGTTACATAGTCTATTGTGGAAGACAGACACATTACATAACTACTATACAGTTTGATTGGTTCCAAACTATACAAGACATTTCTGAAGCATGGAAAAGAAAGTTTTTAACTATTAGGGTGAAGATGCATTAAAAGGGAGATGACAAATACTTCCAAAGCGAGTGATGTCAAAGCATTCTCTAGCCCACAGACAACCTTAGTAAATATTAGGCTGTTTGATGGATTGCTTGTGTGAAAAGATTCATACTTTCAAACCTCCATTAATTTTGTACTGCTTTCACATTTTCCCCTAAATCTATGTACCACTATTATTATATTTACTCAATTTTAAAACTTGACTATTTTAAAACTTAAAAATTTAGTTAAGCCTCAACTTAAGCAATACTATCTATTAGATCATGATTTTGCCATAAGTTATATTTTTTTCACCAACACATTACAATGCATATTAACTGTTAAAGAAAAAAATGTTGGCCCATATGCTATGCAAAATCATGTTGTGAAACACCAGAATTATATCCGTTGCACCTTGAAAAATCCTCAGGGAGAAAGATAGAGAGGACCTGTTTAAGTATGACTTATAGCATGTCATGGGCTGTGGAGTCAAGCAAACTGGAGATCAAAGCAGCTCTGTAACTTACTAGGTGAGATGATGGACAAGTTGTTAATTACCCTGAGCCTCATTTCAGAAAAGGATGTTTACAATGCCCTCTATGCCACAGAGCTGTTGTGAAAATTCAGCAAGATACTGCACATAAAGCAATGAGCACAAATCTGAATGTAGTCAAATCTCAGTAATGGTATCAATGGTTGGTGAAAGGAGCATGATGATGACTAATGGTCTTTAACTGCACAAGGCATTAGGCACTGGGACAATGAACAGGGTTTCTTACAGTTAGTTCAGTTCTCCTTCTCCTCCAAGTCCATGGTAGAAAACAACATCCCTGTCTCCTTAGCAGTTTGTGATGACAATAAGCGAGCCCCCTACCTGCTACTCACAGGTAAAAGGTAACCTTCTGTTGTGTTAAGTCATTGTGATTGGGGAGCTGTGTATTACGCCAGGTCAGCTGTATGAGCACGCAACCTGTGAAGCCCACCACCCTTAACTAATGGTAGATGAGTAGCGTGAACAGAAAGTCAACATTTGATGTGCTAAGTCACTGTGATTTAGGGGCTATTTGTTACAGCAGCACAACCCAGCCCATTCTGTCTGATGCAGGCATATCAAGTATTAGATTGCCTTTTTGTGCTTATTTGATTTCCATTTCTTGATTTCGAAGCCTGTCATGAAATTTTGGGAAACATAGAAAGGAAAAACCATTTCTCTGCTGTTCAGGAATGCTCGTACCTCGTGGAAGGTGAGTCACATGGGGAAGGATGCCTGAGCTGAGGATGGGTGGAGAAATGCTAAGGCTCTGTTCACTTTAATTGCTTTAGTTCCACTAATCAATTAACATTCGGCTAATAATCCCTTTCAAATGAGTCATTCTCACCAATTAAAGGCTGATTTGTTGCTAACTGTACCAGCTTCTGGTGAACCTACCTTGTTCTTTTGAAACTGTTTAGTGGAGGCTTTAATGGATGTTATGGCAGTGATAGACTCTAGACAGTGACGAAAGAAGTCACGAGTGGGGAGGGGAAGGGAGGAGGAAGAGAAGTCCTAGGCAGTGCTCGCCTGAATGATTGAATTGGAAAATGAGCCATTCCTCGGGGTTAGCAAATGATTCTTCCCTAGGCAGCGGATTATTAAGCACACCTAGATAATAAACGGATGATTTTCACAGTCATCCTGCACGGTCCTCATATTTTCCATTTTTAAATTCCATGTTACTTTTAAAGGATCCGTCCATTAAGGTGATTTACATTGCTGAGCTGAGACAGTGATGCTCTTTAACGTCAGAGGCAGGGCATGATTATTTATCATTAAATCGGGATTTTTACTATTTTTAAAAATTCTTCTGTTTCTGGCACAACCTCTTGTCATAATACAGATAGATGCTGTCTTTACTTTGAGCCCCCTGAACACTGGGCCAGGTGTACTTCACAGCATCCTTAAGAATACAGGCAAGAGAAACGCCCCTTCCCCCACTTCTCACCCTCCCATCCTGTCCTGGCAGCGTGATCACCGGTGAGTTAACGGCATCATTTCACTAGAAAATGTCTAATGGTGTGGCATTGAATTCTGATTCCATTTATTCCAAAATAATGAGGCAGAGGCCCCCAAGTCACATTATCCTCCTATATTTTAATACAGCACTTAATTTATCCATGACACAAATACTGGCTAAAGAAGTGTGCTAGTGCCAGGCACTATTTGAGACCATGAGAACACTGACAAGAACCAGTAGAAGAGACCCCATCCTTACTGTGTGAATTCTATCCTGGGGTTCTTCATCTTGGCACTACTGACATTGTGGCCAAAGAAAATTATTTGCTAGGGGGAGTTGGGGGAGGGGGTGTTCTGTGTATTGTGGAACATTTGGTGGCATTTCTGGTTCTACACACTGGAAGCCAGTGACATCTTAGTCCCAGTTGTGATAAAAAATGTCCCCTGGGTGGCAAATGGTCCCAGCTGAGAACCACTGTTCTAGTACGAGAAATGAAATACACACAAGGTAATTTCACACAGTGATAGGTGCTATGAGGAAAATGCAACTTGAAAGGTTGAAAAAGGATGTCTAGGAAAAGAAGAGATCAGTTCAGCAAAGTGACCACAGAGGGCTTCTCAGAGGAGGTGACCGTGAGAATTATGAGGAGAAGCCAGGCCATGGGAAGAACCAGGAAAACAGCCAATGTAAAATTGAGAGAACAGAATGGGGCCAGCTGTTTTCAGAAACAGAAAGAAAGACAGGGGCCACCGGGCAGGGCGGGGCAGTGAGAGAAAGAATGGCGCTATCCCACACTGGAGAGGTGGGGAGGCGGGCAGAGGAGAAACGAGGGCGAAGAATCAGGGTTTAAATGCAGCCTGGGAAGTCACTGGGAGTTTTGAACACAGGGATGACATTATGAAATGTATCCATTCATTCCACACAAGTGAACAGACGACTCATTTCTGTACAAGGCAAGGTACTGGGGCTTCAGGGAGGCAGAGGGCAGCAGCATTTGGAAAGATACAAAAACAATTAAGTCCCTGTCCCTGACCTTGAGGGGTTCCCAGACTACTGAAAGATAGTAACATGTAGGCCAAGAAAAAGTAGGTTATAAATGCCAATAAGAGATAGATACAAAATGCTGGGGGTACATTTTTTAGCATGGAAAGAGGAAGGGAGAGGTTCTTGAAGGAAGAAAAAATGGAGCTTTCGTCAGGAGGGAGAGGAGGATAGTTGAGGCAAGGCAAAGAGCACTGCCCTGCCTGGGAACCCATGAGCAGCAGGAATCCAGGTGCCTCCAGTCTCCACTGGGTCCCCAGATCCCAGCACAGCTTCTAGTTCACAGCTAATGCTCCGTAAATAGGTGAAGGAATTTTTCTGCATTCTCCAGGTGTAGAGAATTTCTCTAATTACTTCAACTACTGCTATGGACTGAATTATGTTCCCCCGAAATTCCTATGTTAAAGCCCAAACCCTCAGTGTGATGGTATTAGGAGAAGGGGCCCTGAGAAAGTAATTAGGTCACGAGGGTGGAACCCTCAGGATGGGATTAGTGCCCTTATACGAAGAGATACAAGGATGTGCACTCGCTGTCCTCTCTCTCCCTTTCTCTCTCTCTGTGTGTGTGTCATATGAGGAGACTACTTCTTCTACAAGCCAGGAAAAAAATGCCCTTACCAGAAACTTGATGATGCTAGCACCTTGATTATGAACTTTCTAGCCTCCAGAACTGTGAACAAAAAGTGTTGTTTAAGCCACCCACCCAGTCTATGATATTTTGTTACAGCAGCCTGAACTGACTAATACATACTCATTGCTCATTTCATTTTCATATCATCCTCAGGAAATTGAAAGTAAGCTCCACGGCTGCAGGAAGTATTGTCTTTTGTTTTCATTCCCTTATCCCAAGTGGACTGAACCCTACCTGCACACAGTAAGAGTGTCATAAATATTTGAATGAATAAATAAGTGAGCCTGAATGCAAAGGAAAGGAGATTTTTAAAAATCATGTAGGCAATAGAAAGCTATCATTGATACTTAAATAAACGTAAATAGTCTATGCTTCCTTTTTACTTAGTGCCACTTCCTATAAGTTATCACATTTAGTCATCACCACTGTGTTGGGTTCTGGGGATCTTATGGTCAACAGAACAGATGTGGTCCTATTAGACTATAATTAAAAGGATGATATTAATAATTTCACAAACAACTACTTAAAGTAGTGTTTACTGGTGTAGTAGCAAAGAATGGATGACAAGGACTTCCACCCATTCTGGAGGACAAGGACCACACACTATAAATATTTGTTAAGTTAGCATAAGTTGAGGACCGTTTCTTGTTCTTACAGAGAACAGCTGAAGTTCCAGGATAGTCATTTAAAATTCTTTAGTACCTTGCCTCTATGTATTTCCTCTTCATAAAGCTGACTGCCTTTTTATTTGCGTGATAAAAAATGCTCAAGCTCAGAAACCATGGAGGGCAAATAGGGATGTGAGAGTTTCAACAGGAAATAGCCAACTTCCATTAACAAGTTGAGCCTGTTGGGAAGTCGTTACTTCTCTTGTCTTAATTGGGATCATAAAATCTTCCTGAGAGTAGGTAACTCAAAGGAGAGAAAGACATGGCTGATCACCCAAAGTTTTTTCTGCAGTTGTCACAAAATCTGAAGTGATCTATACATATTAGTCTGTAAGGTTATCCTAAAACTACTCCAATCACGTGGAGATGAAACAAGAAAAACAAGAAGAAAATATAGTGAATTTTCCATCAAGTAAAATGTGTTAAACCCTATTCTTTTTTTCTGAGATCGTAAAAGGATAGCTATCGACTAAGGTAGCTTGTCTTATTTTATTTTAATGTCTTTATTTGGCAAAGTAAAAGAGGGAGCAATCTGGAGCTAATTTCCCCAGCATTTTGTTGTTTTTTGAAATTTAAGAGTGGAATCTACTGTTGTGGGGAAGAGCAATCTCAGCTGAAACTGGAAGGTGGGAGGGACAGAAGGAGAAACTGAGAAGGACGAAGCCTGAGACATGAGCAAGAAAAGAAAACCGCCTTCCCAAAAAGTGCACTTATGCACATGTGTCGGTGCATCTGTGCATGTGTGTAGGTGTGCATGCATGTGTGCGTGTGTGTGTGTGTGTGTGTGTGTGTGTGTGTGTGTGGTTGGTTAGGGTTATAAAGGGGGTTATTGAAGAGAACAAAGAAGTCCTTGAGTGAAATGGAGAAGTGAACCTTCCCAAACCAAGGGAATGTTCTAAATTGGCCAGGCTGCTTGGGGGTCTAGAAAATCGGTACCAGATCCACACTTCCCAAACTTTAAAGCATGTTTGAACCACCTGAGGATCTTAAATGAAAATCCCGATTCATTTGATGTGGCGGAGGCCTGAGATTGTGCATCCTAACAAACCCAGACAATGCTGATACTGCTCCGTGGACCACGTTCTGAGTAGAAAGGAGATGGAATACATCCAGGAGTAAGGGGCCAAAGTAGGCCAATTGGTAGCTAACTGAACAGAGACAGAGATGAGAAACAGGCATGGAAGGTGACAAAGTCAGGCAAATAGACCCAGAGGCACCTACCGGATATCAAAGTGACTCCACTGGTAATTAGGATGCAAGACCTCTGGCCAGCCTTTGGTAGCACTGATTCACTATAGGGCTGTTTATTGCTAAATATGGTATATCGAAATATAAATCTGTATGAGCAGCTCTCTGAACAGTTGTGGGCCATAGTGTAGTGGTCAAGAACACTGGCTTTCAAACCAGACATCCTGGATCAAATCCCAGCTGTAACACTGACTAGGAGTAAGACCCTGTTTCTCAATTCTCAGTGCTTCCTTTTTCTCATTCGTAATGTGGTGGTAATTGTGCCTACCTCGTAACTTTGTTTTGTCAAGTGCATGGACCATTGCCAGGCACAGAAAAGAATAACGCTGTTGGGAAAGCAGAAGCGGACTGACTCAAAGAAGCCGAACCATTCACTCTTTAGCCAACAGGTGCAGCTTCCAAAGGCAGCTATGGAGTTGTTTGGTTTTCCCAGAATAAAGCAAACAGCCCTTAAAACTGACTATGGGAGATTACAGATCAATTTTAATTTTCCTCCTTATATAAAAGCAATATATGGTCATTCAGTCATTTGTTTATTTAATTAACCATGAAACAAACATTTCTTGACATCCTATGTTCCTACCCTAATTTTCCACATACTCTGGTTGTGTGTTCTTTGACATTCAAAAAAATTCATTTCAGAAATGTGTTTGGTGAATACAATCAAAACTGTATAAACCTGCTAGTTCTGGACTATCAAGATTACATAGCATAAAATAATGTCCTGGCTTTTTATCAATAATGTAATCATGCTGGATTGGATGAGTGAACACTGTTGGTCCTGTTTTATATAAAACTTTAGGTTTACTTATCTGGCCATTGTTACATTGGAAATAAAGGTATTAATAATTTGTTATTGGCATTAAAAGAGAGATTCTCAGTTACAGTTGTGATTTTTGAAATTGGAACCAAAAGAGGATCCAAGAATATGAATTGGAGCCCTTGAGGTATAGCAGCCTTGCACAGTGCACAACCTATACATTCATTCATGGCATCCCTGCTTAGCTCAATAACTTAAAACACAGCAAACAAATATTAACTCACCTGAGGATTTTTCACAGTAAAATTCAGGCCAAGCTGGATTCGTATATTTTTTCCCTAAGTTACATATAAGACACTAATAAAGAAAGCTGTTTGAGCAAAACTTATCAAATATGATATTCACTTTTTTATTTTATTGGTATTACTTGCAAGTATTTCTGTTTAAATGGCCAGATTTAATTAAGTTATAAATATGACTGTTTTATTATAGCTGAGTAACTCTTACAGAGAAAACATAATAAAGAAAATGTCCAACTCTACAAAATAAAATTTTTCTAGGGAGAAAAAAAATTCTAGTTTCAGCTTTCACTTGGGTGGAAAATTAAACTAATGCAATTGAAAAAGATATTAATGGCAATTTTGGGAAAATCTTCAGCTTTTCAGTTGTGACACTCCTAAAATATGTTCTAGGTCTTCAATTTACAATGCAATAAAGTTGTTGCACTCTACATACAAAGCCATATTGGTGGTTAATTTGCTGTGTTTTTTGTAATCACTGCAGCAGTAAAGCTGTCATTTTTCCTCTCATGACATGTGTCTCGGTTTGTCATAACTCAGCATATCAGCATTTTATTTTGTTTTGTTTTGTTTCCAATCTAGTTGGCCAAGAAAAAGAAACCCACTGGCCTCCTTCCTAAAGCTCAAAGTCTGGGCACACATAAAATCCAACCAGAGGATCCTGCATCCAGCTGGTTCTAACCACTGAACAGCAGAGTCATGTTTTTCACTCTGAGTAGAAACTAGTGCTGTGGCAGGCAGTTTTTTTTGTTGTTGTTGTCGTTGTTTTGCTATGCTTCCTTTGGAATGTGTGTTTAGATGTGGAGGATTGTGAAGATAGGATTTTGATGATCCAATCAAAATAGGGAATTGTTCAAAGATCAATCTTTTCTCATTCTGCCATGTGATGCAATGTTGGGGGTGGAATAGAGGGATGTTCTCAAACTTCGACATGTATAAGCATCCTCCAGGGTTCCAGTTAGCAATCCAGATCCTGGGTTCCATCCAAAAGACTGCAACATCCAGCCTGTGACAATGGGTCCTGGATGACTTGCTTTGTGGATAGAGTAGATGCTCAGTATTTGCATAGGAGGATAAGGAGAAAACGGAAGGAGAGAAGGGGAGTGTAGACCCATGTACGGGAGCCTTTTGTCACCTAAAAGACTAAGAGAATCAACGGTGACAGTGACAGTGATGACGACATAGTTTATATCACCCCCAAAACACAAGATGCCATGAAGCCATATTAGAAAAAAGTCAAACAAAAAAAATCCTCAGCGTTCCTAATCTAGGTTTCTTTTTGGGAATTTGGGGCAAAGGATTTTCAGTCCCTTCAATGCATTAAAGGATGTAATTGAGTATTTTTGGTGGTTGGTCAAAGGGTCTGCCATTTGCCATTGAAATACCATAGAAATTTGTCTTCAACAAGATATCTGAAAAGTCTGAGTTTGGACAGAAGCTTTTTGCCTGGGAAAATCTTTCTCCTACAAATTTTCTAAACTTTGGGGCTAAAAATAATTAACATTGAAAGTTTATGCAATGATTTCTCCTTTTACAGTAGTCCCCACTTATCTGTGGTTTTGCTTTTTGTGGTTTCAGTTACCTATAGTCAACTATAATTCAAAAATATTAAATGAAAATTCCAGAAATAATTCATAAGTTTTAAATTATGTGTCTAAGTAACGTGATGAAATCTTGAGCTGTCCCGTTTCATCACGTCACCTCATTGTACACACAGTTTATCATTTCTCATCATCACAAGGAAAAGAAGGGTGAGCACTGTACAGGATGTTGTTTGTTTGTTGTTTATTTTTGTGGATTTTTTTGAGGCAGGGTCTCATTCTGTCACCCAGGCTGGAGTATAGTGGCATAATCATGGCTCACTGCAGCCCCAACCTCCTGGATTCAACCAGTCCTGCACCCTCAGCCTCCTGCGTAGCTGGACTCACAGGCACACACCACCATACTCAGCTAATTTTTTGTATTTTGTTTGGTAGAGATTGGTCTCACTGTGTTTCTCAGGCTGCTCTCGAACTCCTGGGCTCAAGCAATCCTCCCGCCTCAGCCTCCCAAATTGTTGGGATTATAGGTGTGAGCCACCATGCCTGGCCAGTACAAGATATTTTGAGAGAGAGGGAGAGAGAGAGAGGGAGAGAGAGATGGGAGAGAGATGAGAGAGAGGAGAGAGAAGGGAGACCACATTCAATTAACTTTTACTGGAGTATATCATTATAATTGTTCTATTTTATTATTGTTGTTAATCTCTTACTGAGCCTAATTTATAAGTTAAGCTTTATCACAGGTATGTATGTATAGGAAAAACATGTATAGGGTTCAGTACAATCTGAGGTTTTAGCCATCTGCTGAGGGTTTTGGAATGTATTCCCCATGAATACAGGGATATACTACTCTGTTTTTAAAACTGCAATAATTGACACTTGACTAACTTGGACCTTATATCGACTACTTTCCCACTAAAATTCTTCAAATTTCTTCTTATATTAGCCCCTTACTTTGACTTAATATTCTGCCACTAAGCTCTGTTTTTGACATTCATTTTGAAAATGCTTTAAGTATCCATGTCAATTCCCTTTAAAAAAAAAAAAAAAGGTGAATATAATCCTTTCTTAACTTTCCCCCTTTGCTGAAAATATCCAATCCCCCAAAGTTCTCTTTTCTGACTGCCAGGGGAAGAACCCTCACCCAGGCTCTTAAGCCATTATAAGCCTATCAAATGCCTCCTCCCACTATTTTATTCAACCAGGGGAATTTTCTATTTGCCCAGGACAAGTGAGCAATTCATTATTCCAATAACTGCCCTGCCAGTGTCATTCCTGAAGAATAAGCCATGAATTAACCACAGGCTTAAGTTCAAGTGACACCCAATCCCCTATTAACTGTATTCCTGAAATGCCTTTACCTACTTCCTTCTTTACTCTTTCTATCCAGTGTTTCTTCTATTTTTTATTTCATAAAGACTAAACACATGGTTCATATCATTAAAAAAATCATGCTCAATACTCTAAAGTGGGCTTTCATTCTCAATTCTAACATTAAAGTTATGTATTGGTTTAAATTAGTCTCTCTTTTTTTTGCCTTGAATATTAATATTAACTTACATACAATTCAGTGAAATTGGTTCCTTGGTGTGAGATACAAAATGCTTTCTTCTTTTCAAATATAGGCTTGATAAGGTAGATACCCTTACACATAATTTATAATGATATAAATTAGTTTTATCAATAAAAATAGGAAACACAGTCAGACTATTTGCTGCATTGTATTATTTTGTTATTTGTAAAATTATTTTAATTTTCCCGACCAACCCTAATTTGGATTTTAATCATTGACCAGGTCATGCTCACATCACTCTGCAGATACTTAACTGGCTATCTAGATATGCCAGAAACACACACACACACACACACACACGCTCTCATACACACACATAAACACACTTTTTTTTTTTGATAGCTCTTATCATTCCCCTGTATCTTCCAGCACGTTCTCCAGGATGGTGACTATTCCATGCTAATGTTGTCACCGAGAAATATTTTATCCAATGTATATTTTCTACTTCCTCCTGTCTTTCACTTTGAAAGGCCTGTGCTCATGCCATGCGCCTCTTTTTGTTACCTCTTTATGGCCCAGTTGCCATATTGCAAGTAATCTTTTCAAAATGACCATACTCTTTCATGTGTCCTTGAAACCCAGTCTTATTTCCGAACCTCCGTCCTTGCCATCTTTCTCGTTCTCACTGGAGCCGATCGTGCCAACCTTCCTCTGTCCATGCACCTGCTGTCTCCAACTTCAGGACTTCTGTACCCAGGGTCTTCTGGGCCAGAAGTTCCTTGCCGCACCAGGCCACTTCAGCCTGGTCAACTCCTGCTAAGCTTTCATGTATCAAGTTCAATACCACCCCTTCAAGGAAGCCTTTCTTGACACCCCAGACTAGGGCTGTCAGACACCCTCACAATAGTAGCCTTTACTCTTTCAGCACCAATCACAATGGCAATTAAAAATTATTGAGAAATACATGTTTTGTTCACACATGGATTTCTAGAACTTGCACGTCATAGGTGCTCAAATATTTATACTGATACTCATTTTTTTCCTCCTCTAACTCTCCCAATTTCTACTCAATTAACTCAGAAAGGTCCTATTTTTCTTTTTCATTCAGTTGGACCTGAAACAAAATAAACCATAGCACCCTGCTCCACCACCTAATATGATCGATTAATATTAGAATGATGCTATTTTAGATCTTTACCAAAGAAAATGAAAAGAAAGAAGGAAGAACGAAGGACTACATGTGTCTCTAAATTTGAGGTTATAAATGACAGTTTAATTGAATTCAGGTAACACATGTGTTTCACTTAACTTGTGCTGCTTAGGAAATTGAAATGCAGATTTGTGAATCCCTTGAGAAACCAGAAGATCTGGACACATAGATGATGGATTCCTGCATGGTGACTACAGGCTGGAGTTGAGTAGCCATGGTGCACATGAAAAGGGACTGGGGCTCGAAGTACTCCTCAGTCCTCACCACTCCCTATTGGCTAGTGCTCAGTTTATCTTGGTCATTTGCTTCCATGCCAGGCATCTATCGGTACATGGTCCCGTGCTTCTATTGCCAATTCTTCAAAAGTACACGGAGACTTCCTCCAGAATAGCTACAACAATCTGTACCTATTTTTTAAAATCTCTTTTCAGGCATGAATACACAATGTTAGGGAAAAATCATTTTTTTTCTTAACTATTTAATACCTACTATTGCAATAGGGATACGAATTATTTTTCAGTAGGAATGCAAATATTTTTGCAACAATATGTATTAAGTAAAATTCAGTGAGTCTGTCTAGGAACAGATCGACTGACGCACTTTTCATAATGTTGAACGTCTTACAACTTTTCTTTCAATAGGAGCAAACTTCCAAACTTTAGGCTTGCAAACAAATTAAGTGGCAACTGAACACATTGTAAGCTAAGCATTTTGAGTGCACATATGTACGTGTGTGTGTGTGTGTGTGTGTATGTCACAAAAAAGAAAAAAATGAAGGATCATCTAACTATTAAATGCATTCCATCTCACCCTGCTCGATGTTAAACTTGCTGCCTCTGCAGCTAAGGTTCTTCTCTAGAGAATATTTCTTGAGTATACAGGTAAGACAGGTAAAATGCTATTAACCCAATGGGCTTATCTCAGAATTCTCAGAACAGACAAGAAAAAGTGAGGTCACCAAACATAACAGCTAGAGGAAAGAAAATCTAGCCAGAGAATAACCAGAAAGAAACAGGACTTGGAGAGAGGGGATATATACATAAAGGTTTGTTCTACCTTAGACTTCAAGATGTCGCAGTCACTCCAGAAATTTTAACACCGAGTACCTATCTGGGACCTTGTCTAGGACAGATCGAGAACAATCAAAGTGTGAATTTATTCAGCTCCTCATCACAGGACTTGCTGCATGCAGGATTTGCAGAGAACCTCCAGAGAATTTCCTGTTAAGAAAACCAGGGTGTCTACTGCCTGGGGACAGCAGCAGTAAGACCTTAAGCCCGTCACTTCCCGCTCCTCTAGGCTACCATTTCTCCTATGAAACAGGAAGAGTTCAGATGGCAAGACATCTACACGTTTTCTGTAGCTTTAACATTTTACATTTCTAAATAGTTCAGCTCAAACTTGGCTTGCTTGCTTATTTATTTATTTATTTTTGAGACAGTCTCGCTCTGTTGCCCAGGCTGGAGTGCATGGTGCGATCTTGGCTCACTGCAATCTTTGCCTCCCAGGTTCAAGCGATTCTCCTGCCTCAGCCTCCCGAGTAGCTAGGCACAGGTGCGCACCACCATACCTGGCTAATATTTTGTATTTTCAGTAGAGACACGGTTTCACCATGTTGCCCAGGCTGGTCTTGAAACTCCTGACCTCAACTGATCCTCTCGCCTTGGCCTCTCAAAGTGCTGGAGAGGTG
>PVKP010018691.1:0-12500 GCA_004027715.1 Plecturocebus donacophilus | reverse complement strand
TTGTTTTAATTGCCATCATCATCGTCACCATCTTCTTCTCTCTTAGTCGGGTTGGTTTAACTACTGAGTATGTGGCCTGACACACAGTAGGCACTCAGGGAAAGCTAGATGGCGTTATTATTTCAGATGGTTGGGGTATACAACATCTCAACCTTTCCAGCACATCAGACTCAACTGTGGGATTTTTAAAAAATACACATGCTGAGTTTCCACCCCCAGAAATCCCAATTTGCCTAAGGAAAAAGCTGAGCACGTGTCTTTGTTTTGAAAGTTCTAGAGGTGATTCTGGTGATTCCAACCACAAACCAGTGGCGGATAGAGAGACGATAATCTGGACAACAGGGTAGGAAATCCAAATCTCTAGACTGGCCGTTTTCTCTGCTCCGTTTTATGGTCACATACGACACAGCTGGTGCTCAGCCCATTTTGGAAATATTGGATTCCGTCTGTCAGTCACTCATCAACCAATGCTAACTGAGGACCTATCACGTACTGGCTCTTGAGCCAAGTACTCAGATACAGAAATGAAGGAGGCAAAGGCTCTATGGTTTACAGCCCCCTTCCCTCACCTTCCCTCCCTTTGTCACCCTTTGTTTTTCTTCTTAGCCCCTTTTCACCACCTGGCATCTTAAGTACATATGCTGCTTCTGTCCCCTGACAGCAGGGTCCTGACGGCTCTTATGCATTACTGCTGCTACAGAACAGTGCTTGGCACTCAGGCAGTGTGCTTAATAAAGATCTGTGCTAAGGAGGTGAATCAGGAACTCTGCGCATCTTGGAGAGCCACACTGATTCCCACCCAAGGCAGACTGCAAGGCCCCAGCCTCATGGGCCTTGGAATGTGGTGGTGAAGAGTAGAGTGTGGTTTTCAGCCCTGCCGTCTTTTTGCTATTTAGTCTGAAGTCACTGCTATAAGTTTCAGTTTATTCATTTGTAAAATTTATAAAATATTGTGAGGATTAAGTAGGATAATGCTGAATGTGTAGAAAGTGCTTAAAAATAGTAGTTCCACTGAGTTGGTTTCCTCATCACCTGGAATTGAATAAACAGAAAACAGTTCTAGAAATGTTTTGAACATTCCTGAAGAGATAAACTAAGTAGCCAGCAATACGCCTACAATATTCCTAAGTATATGGCCTGAGAGCATGCATCTGTTTGCTGAACAAATATTTATTGAGCTTCCACATGTATTGGACACTATGGCGGGGTCCCAGCATGGGGGAGTCGTAAAACCAGACATGGTTCCTGCCCTCGTGGAACTGTCTGTGCAAAGGAGATAGACAGAAATCAACTAAACCAACAATCACAGAATTCCAACCCTGAGAAGAGCAAAGCAGTGAGATATATGGTGCTTTCAGGCCTGTACTGGGGAGAGTAGGCTTAACCTAGTCTAAAGGCTGAGACAAAGTTTCCCTGAGCAAGCGATCCTTGGGCTAATACATGAACTATGTGAAGGCATTAACTAGATTAA
Organism: Plecturocebus donacophilus; assembly: GCA_004027715.1. Classification (NCBI taxonomy): domain Eukaryota; kingdom Metazoa; phylum Chordata; class Mammalia; order Primates; family Pitheciidae; genus Plecturocebus; species Plecturocebus donacophilus. The sequence continues at coordinate 11,029 of PVKP010018691.1, read as the reverse complement.
GAAGGAAGAGCTTTGGCCAGGCACAGCTGCTCATGCCTGTAATCCCAGCACTTTGGGAGGCCAAGGTGGGTGGATCACTTGAGGTCAGGAGTTCGAGACCAGCCTGGCCAACATGGCAAAACCCTATCTCTATACTAAAAATACAAAAATTAGCCAGGTGTGGTGATGGGTGCCTGTAATCTCAGCTACTTGGGAGGCTGAGGCAGGAGAACCTGGGAGGCGGGGGCTGCAGTGAGTTGAGATTGCGCCATTGCACTCCAGCCTGGGTGACAGAGCAAGGCTCCATCTCCAAAAAAAAAAAAAGAAGAAGAAGGCACACCCGGGCATGGAATGAAGACAGAAAGAAGCCACAGTTCAGACAAGAAAATGATGAGAATTTCATGTCAGAAAGGAGGCGGGAGCCAACCATTCAGGGTAGGCTAACTCTTCTCAGATCTCAACGTGCTCATGAATCTCCTGAGCATCCTCTGAAAATGCAGATTCTGAAGAAGCAGGTCTGGAGTGAGGCCTGAAAGTCTGCATTTCTAACGAGCTCCTGGGAGATGCCGAGGCTGTTGGCCTGCAGAGCATACTTTGAGAAGGAAAGAGTTAGGCCATCTCTTCATCTCTTTATCCTCAAAGCAGGAGAGTTCAGGTAAAGAGATTTTCCTAGAATCCCTCTGGATTTTATGAACCCATTTTGCAGTTACCATGGAGCAATACCTCCTGCCTGGAACTTGGGAATCCTTTGGAAGCCATTGAGGTTTAGTTGGAGTTGCTGTTCTTTCCTAGCAGGTATGTCACCCCCAGTTCTAGGTGGCATCACCTGGAACAGGCTGTCTTCGCCCAACAGAACCTGGCTTGCTTGGGTGTTATGATTCGGAAACTCCAGAGGGTAGGGATGGGGAGAGGACAGCCCATGCATTTCTTTCTTTTTAATCAGGTTGGGTTTACTAAAAGGAAAATATAGAAATGTATGCAAATAGATCATCTTGAGATGCAATAAGAGCCACCCATGGGATTGAAATGAAATCTTACAAACACAAATTCATCTCAAATTCAGTCATTAAAGGATTAAGGGACTGGTACACTTTTGTTGTTGCTGTTGATTTCCAGTAGACCCAGATTAGAAATCTCAGGACTGCCAGTCCATGCGGCAAGAGTGATCACTGTTGGGGTTGTGATCATCCACAGAGATGAGCAGTGGGAAACCAGAGGGCAGGACAGTGCTGAACCCACGGGGGGAAGGTGAGCACAGGAACCAGGACAAAGTGGGAGGCGAAGGGCCAGGCACAGTGGCTCACGCCTGTAATCTCAGCACTTTGGGAGGCCGAGGGGGTGTGGATCACTTGAGGTCAGGAGTTTGAGACCAACTTGGCCAACATGGTGAAACCCCATTTCTACTAACAATGCAAAAAAACTAGCCAGACATGGTAGCTGGTGACTGTAATCCCAGCTACTTGGGAGACTGAGGCAGGAGAATTGCCTGAACCTGGGAGACAGAGGTTGCAGTGAGCTGAGATCGCTCCATTGCACTGCAGCCTGGGCGACAAGAGCGAAACTCCATCTCAAAAAAGGAAGGTGGGAGGTGAGTTCTCCTATGGTGACATTTGAGGGGACAGAAGGAAGAAAGCAGATGCCTGCACTACACCTTTGCTGCATCTCTCCCAGGTGCACTGGTGTCTTTCTAAGACAGTCTGGGTTACAAATATGAGCCCAAGAAACATCGCCCTCGTAAGAGATCCCAGCCGCTCCCGACAAATGTCCCCAAACAAAGGTTGCACGCTACCCCCTCATGCTTGAACTCAACTTGATTACCCACCTCTGCAGCTTTAAATCAAAGGTTGTTCCTATTAAGCATAATTACCTTTGCCAGCAGCTTGTATAACACAGTAGTGAGGAGCGACTAACTAGGAATGGTTTCCACAGAGCATTATATATGCATTGGACTAAATCAACAGCAGCCAGGGCGGGCCCTCAGCTTGGGATGCACACATGATTCAGCCATGAGCACATGGATACATACTGCAGGTAGAGTGTCACATACACACACATGAATATGATATTTCCTTCGCATATGTCAACAGCCTAGAAACACCACTATTCAAGAGAATAAACTACAAGAGAAAAGCCTTCTGTAAAGCTCAAATGTGCAATATATGGTGCTAGGTCAGTTTTCCCACAAGAAAGCAAATTGCAATCCAACCAGTTAGTCTCTGAACAATCTCAAATACCATAAGAGAAATCGGACAAACTGCAACTTTCTCAACAACCAAATGCCCATATTCCTCCAGTTTTCTTACCCCAGGAAAGCAGGAAGTATACTACCCAGGCTGACTGGGATATAGTCATTTTTTCTCCTGTTCAACTTCACCACATCTTTCATTCCTGATTTTTAACATCATTTTTAACATTTTTAACATCATGGGCATCTTTATCATTTCAGGCTTGTCAATCCCATTTTGCCTAATAAATAATAAATAAATCAAAACCTGAAAGAAAAGTTGGGAAGAACTTTTGGGCCTAAGCAAAAAGAAGCTACAGTAACCTAGATTTAGAAGGTGGTTCTTTCAATCCCGTTGGCTCATTCTGGGAGCTGTATTTTACCCCACTTCCACTTCATATAAACCGGTTTATTAAACTATTTGCCCCAAAGTGTAAATGCAGGTCTCAAAAGAATCTATGTGCTATTCCGGTAGTCTCCAACTTACTGTTGTCTACTAACATCACATTAACTAACATTTATTAAGCACTTACTATGTGCCCAGCATGCATTAAACACACTATTTTTTAATTAAGAAAGTAGGGCTTAGAAGGTCAAATAACTTGTCTATGGTCAGGTGGAAAGTAAGCAGCCTTGGGCAGGCAAATGGCTCACACCTGTAATCCCAGTACTTTGGGAGGCTGAGGCAGGTGGATCACCTGAGGTCAGGAGTTTGAGAGCAGCCTGGCCAACATGGTGAAGACTGTCTCTACTAAAAAAAAAATTACAAAAATTAGCCAGGCATGGAGGCACTTGCCTGTAGTCCCAGCTACTCAGGAGGCTGAAGCAGGAGAATCGCTTGAACCCAAAAGGTGGCAATCGTAGTTAGCCAAGATTGCACCATTGTACTCCAGCCTGGGTGACAGAGCGAGTCTCTGTCTCAAAATAATAATAATAATGATAATAACCTAGATTGGAACCTTAGTTTGTCTGAGTTCAAAGCACTTGCTTGCAACTCTATAGAGAACGTAGTATACCGCTATGGACTCTGCTGGCCTTGCATGCCTTCCTCCCTTTTTGGGTAATACCACTTTGATTTTGCATTGGCAAATCATTCTGGATGCACAGAGCCAATCAGAGAAAGTGACTGGTTCGGGGAGGGTCATGCAAACCTATGTAGGGAAGGTCAACCCCAGAACATTTGCTGGAGGTCCTTGGAGAGAGCTATTCTTTTCTACCAATGGCTAAGCCAGTTGGACGATGATTAACTGTTTGCTGCAACCACCCCGTGTAGAGATTCTGAATGAGAAAGGAGGTTAAAAAACATTAAAGATGGAGCTTACCCCAACCTCATCTCTCAGGTCTCTGTAACTGTGAAGCTGGAGCTCAGCTGGGTCACTCAGATGCTGGACAATGTATCACAGGCAACAGCAGAACCAGGGAAAAATCTGGAGAACTTCACGGCACATTATGGCTCATAAGAGCTGACCAGGGGCTAGTCTGCAGGATAGAGGGCACCTGGGTTCAAGAAGGATTCACCTGAAGGGTAATCAGGGAACCACTGCTAATGAAAATGTAGGGCCCACCTGGGATAAAATCCAGGTGGAAATCAACAGCTATATCCAGAAACCTATAGACATGAGCTTGAATTCCTAGGGAACCACAGATCATCTTTAGGCATTTATTTATTCATCCATCCGTCCATCCATCCACCCATCTATTCATCCATCCATCCATTCATTCATTCACCCATTCATTCTTTCAACTAACATTTCCTGAGCCCTCACTGAGTGCCTTCTTCTGGACATTATTCTGGGCACTCCATTGCTAAACTCCGAAGACAGGGGCTGTGCCTCATTTATCCTGATAAGCCCTGATACACAGCACAGGGACCTGAAAACAATAGAAATTAATAAATATCTGTTGAATGAATAAAAGGCAGACTCTCAAATACACATACGCCTTTCAGGGAACTTATCTTCTGCTAATTCGTTTGACCTATCCATCCCTTCTTCTCCCAAGCAGTTTCCAAGCCTCCTTCGTATTATTCTTGGAATGAGATTTGTACCCTGGAAAAGCTACATGGCAGCATCAACTTTAGCCCAGCAAGGTTTCCAGCTCAAGTCCTCACCCCACAAACTTCCCTTTGCTCCTCCAGAAGGCAAGGGCTGCCTTTTACTTTCGCTATGTGTTTCTCTCATAGAAAATTAAAAACATCTCAATCCACAAATTAGTTTCCTCAGTGTACTATGTGTCACAATTGTCATTTTCATGATTGCAAAAACTATAGGAAGCCCTTCCCCTTGTCTTCATTTATTTATTTTTTCTTTTAATAAGGAAGATTGTAAGTTCCATTGCTACTGTTTTATCTTGGGGGACTCCCCGTTAACTTTTCCAAATCCTTCCCTCCACGGTAGAACAGCAGTTTAAAGTATGTGCCTGAGAATTCCAACTGCAGTTACAAGCAAGTGTTCCTGCTTATCTTATTTGTCAGAGTGCACTGGCAGATTCAAAAGTCAAACCAAAGAACAAATTTTTCTTGTGGAGGGGTGCTCAGGGGATGGTGATCTAAAATGAAAATCAGATCATGGTTTTAAAAAAACAGCATCAACAAACCTCACACAGTGCATTGTTACACGTTTGCAAACATCTCTGTGTTCCTGAAATGTTCTGCTAGGAGTACTAACAGGTCAGTCCACAGGAAATGCAAGAATATGTTATATTTTAATCAGGGCACATAAAACACTGTCTAGAATGTTATGTTGCCCGGGGGAATGCAGTGAGCAGGGAACATTTACAAACTCCAGGTCAGCCTCCCCATTACATCACTATGAAAAAAAATAAATTTATGAGGTTAAATTATATGGATGTTATATATTGGAAATGTTAGCCCATTCCCAAATGAGAATGTTGGCTGAAATAGCCAGATTCCCGGAGAGAAATTTCGAAGTCCTGCTATTGTGGATGTTTTTATGGTAACTTTCCACAAAGCAGTGATGACTTATTCTTTAGAGATAATGAAATGAATAAAAAGAGAGAAGCCTAAGAAAAGAAACCTCTAAATTCCAGTCGAGAGGGCACCTAAAAGAGTTGCTTACATTATTCTTCTCTGGAGATGATAATACAGAAGTTATTTTGTGGAACTTACTCATGATTTATTTGATCTATTCCTCATCTAAGTGATTGGAAACACAGATGTTGATGCTATAACTTTGCTTCCAGTAAATAATTCCTCAAAGGACTCACATTTGTTTAACCTTAGTCACAAGATGATAAAACTTATTAAACATTTATGGAGGCAGCAACACAATTCTGTTGGTTTATGTGTTTGGCAAGTTTGGAAACTCATTTCCCCAACTTTTCCACCTTCCTTTCACCTCTTTTAAAGGAAAAAAATATCTTTAAGGAAATTCCCATACTGGATTATGATTTTTTTCCCCCTTATTCTTTGTCTCTCCATTTGTGGCTGCAGTTTGACAGTAAACAGAAGGGCTGCCATGCTGATCTTAAGGAACAATAATTAAACCAAAGGGACAGGAGACAAGGGGCTCCTATGGGATCGGCAGAGGAAGAATAAAAGCCCCACTGGGGAACTGTTTTCTTACGATTGCTAGCCTGCCTCTGAGATAAGCAAATGTTCATGAGCACCACATGCATGCATCAGGCCATCCATTCGACATTTACTAAGAACCTAAAATAGTCAGCTCTGTGATTATAAATAACTGGGGCATCTAAATATTCCAAAGGCCTGAAACCTTGGAGAACCCCTTGTTCATTGATTCATTCATTCATGCATGCATGCATTCAACCCAAACCCTGACTGTGTTCCAGGTACTGCAAATGAATTGTTCCCACAATTCCTAAGATGAATCCCTGATGTGATAGGACACGTGACATGGAGAGAAAGAGAGGCAAGGAAATAGACATTGTAATAGGGTGTGGAGCTTCCAGTACTATCTGTCTCTTATACATTTCCCATCCAGAGCAAATTTTCCTGAGCAGGGGACGTCCTGTGGAACTGTGGCTCTGTTTTCCTGTCACCGAGCCATGATCAGGAGGTCAGGGTACAGTGCCACAGGGGAAGCCCCAGGGAAATACATGGTAACATTGGCTTCATGTCCACGGGGAAAATCCTGAAGGGCTTTGGGTGAATCCATTAGTAGCGTAGTTGGCAAGAACACACGCACATGGCAGGTCCTCCACAAACACAAAATCATGCACAATAAAAGCTTTTCATACTCTCCCCTACAACACACACACTAGTACCCACAACATACATAATCCAGCCGTACATTAAAAATGCTTACATCACCAAACACATAATATAAATGCATTCACAACTCACATACACAACAAAAAAGACCTACAGCAGAAATACATAACCAAAATATACATACAGTGTAACCAAGTCAAGCTGGGTAAAGTATACACACAGTGTTCCCAATACACATGAGTAATAGACCCATCTCACACACACACACACACACACACACACACACACGCACACACACACACCAGTTCTAAGGATAATGTTGGTCTTACTTAGGAAAAGCATAGTGTACCACATGGAGCTTCTAAACCCTGGGGTTCTCTTATTGTTTTATATTTCTACCCCCTGGACCTACCAGTGAGCCTCAATGTTTGCTAAACTGCATTAAACTGAAGTTAAACTGCTTAAAATATTAAATTGCAGGATTGACTACTGTTAAGCATTCACTTTATAACATAAAATCTGAGGGCTCTTCCTTCCTTGACCTGATCTCATCCATGCACCTGTAACACCCCAGGAGCTCGGCATCCCTAAAACCATATCTGTCTAGCTCTGAAGCTTGATCTATTACCAACACGGAGGACAAGTATCATTTCTTTTCTGTTGTTCATGCTTTTCTTTTTACTTTTCCCTGTTCCCCATCCGACCTCAAGGCAGCTACTCACAGTTTTCTCAACACACTTGGGATTCAAATCGTGTGGCTGGTTGAGTCATGCTCATTACTGGGATTACTGATATATTTTATTTATGTTCAATGTACTTATGTCAAGCAGGCATTTTGCAAGTGCCTACTAGGTGCAAATTAGCCAGTGACATTTTTGGTTAGAGGGGTAGACATCTCAGTGAAGTTACCAAGAATATTCAAGTTATAAAATATTAGCTGTTTCAATAATGTTTATTTTTTTCCCAAATGGTTTTCTTACTCTATGCAGTAAATTTTTCATAACTGATCTTCTCCACATAAATTACTTATGTGAAGACTGGAAAAATCACTGCAAATATTCAAAACAGAATTTTGTGCAATGGTGAAAAATTTTAAACATGCCAAATATCTATGAACCGATGAATGAATAAAAATATACATTCTTATGACAAAATATTACAAAGCACATAAAGAGAAATTAGTTATATATATAATTAATGTATGTATATATTAAACCCTATCATCTCTTTTTTTCTATTTACTTGGATAGAGCCCAAACATAAAGTTGAAAAAAAAAGGCAAAAAATTTTGCAAAATATAGTGTGAAACCTTTTACACAATTAAAAAAAATACACAAAAAAATGTTTCTAGCTACATATACATGCATGTAAAACTATAAATAACGGAAGATATGCACACCAGGTTTTTAATAGTGCCTGTCTCTGGGGAAAGACTGAGAAAGGAAATAATAACTGAAATAAATTTGTTAAATTTTTATTATGCACCAAGCATTGTTCTGAGTACATAATAAGTATCACTATTTTTTTTTTTTTTTGAGACAGAGTCTTGCTCTGTTGCCCAGACTGGCATGCAGTAGCGTGATCTCAGCTCACTATAACCTCCACTTTCCAGGTTCAAGTGATTCTCCTGCCTCAGCCCCTTGAGTAGCTGGGACTATAGGCACACATCACCATGCCTAGCAAATTTTTGTATTTTTAGTAGAGATGAAGTTTCACCATGTTGGCCAGGCTGGTCTCAATCTCCTGACCTTGTGATCCTCCTACCTCGGCCTCCCTAAGTGCTGGGATTACAGGCATGAGCCACCATGCCCGGCAAGTATCACCTTTTTAAGTTCTCATAATAGCACATGAAAGTAAGAACTCTCCTTATGCCTATTTTACAGGAGTGAGGTGCAGAGATTTTGAGCTTGTTATTCAAAGAGTACTTAACAATTTGTAAAGTTTAATTATTTTATATCTGAAATGTATTGCTCAAGTGAAATAAGCCCATCTTATTTTTTAACAATTCTTTCTCTCTTCTCTATTCCTTCTGACTTCTCTTTTACCCAATACTAACGAAGAAAATATTAATGTTAAAAACAATAAAACAGGATGATAATTTCATCCTTTTTTTATTAAATTAACCTCAAATCAGATGGCAAGGCAGTTTGCCAAACTTTGTATTAACACAATGTTTGTTTTAAAATGTTACCCAAATAAATAAATAAACAAAAATGTTAAAATAAACATCACCAACAATAACTAAAAACAACTGTTTCTTTTTTTTTTTTCCCAAGAAAGATCCTATCATGATTTATGGTGTAGGCAACATTCTCCCTCTCAGATAGGATCCCTTGAATTTCATGATCACCTTTTTTTCCCTATTATTTGGGGTACTCATTTGGGTGTCACCTACTGTTAAATACTTACAAGTACAAGACATCTTTTAGAGATCTTGATGGCATACATTATGAGAACTTTAAAGGGGAAACCTGTGAGGGGAGCTTTTTATTTGCTAAAATAAATAACAGGGCAGTGTCATTGCATGCGTTCCATGTTTTTTGACGGCCAGGAAGAGTCCTGGAGCCTACAAGAGATTTATGAGGAACAGATGAGCAGTGTCTGACTTAAGGACACATCCTCAAAAATGCTGTGGAGTGGGTGAGCACGATTCTTACTGAGACACCCCAGATGGACTGTGTTGGGGGGTTTTCATGATTTTTTTTTTTCCTACTTTTGTTTAACGAAATGGGAATGGATTTACGAAAATGCCATCGTGGATAGCATAAGAAGTTTTAAAAGCACTTTATTCTTTTTCTTTTTCTTCATAGGCTCAAGTTTTACAGATGATGTTTGGAGATTTACAGAAGCAGGGATGATCTTTTTTTTTTTTTTCCTATGACAAAATTGACTTATTTCAACATGGTGAAACACTAAATTTCAGTTCACGGCCTTGGCCTCCATGTATCTATACTAGACTGTGGAAGTTTATTTATGTGAGTCTGTGCTGTTAAGCATTAAGTACTATGAGAAGCAACATAGCATAGTGTCTGAGAAGCTGGACTCTGATAGGCAGGCCTGGGTTTCAGTATCCTGTCTCAAAGCTCGTTGTCATCTTAGTCAAGCTCCTTGAACTTTCCAAAACTTACTTTTTCATATCTATTCGATTGGCCAATAATCATAGCCAGCTTACGGGATGTCTCAGGGAGAGATTGTGTATAAACAACCTGAATGTAGCCAGTGCTTGGTTGATGTTAGGTACAAGCTTAGTCCTTTTGGCTTGGTTGTTATATGGGTCAAGAAATGGTAGCCATTAAGGAGATGACAGTTGTGATTACTGTCATGTTCATCATTAGCACCATCATCATTTTTATCACATTCACCCATGAAGCACTGGTACTACCTAGAAGGGGCTTGGAAGTCTGTGTCAGAAAAGGAAATCAGGAAAGAAAAGAGGAAATCAAGGAAGAATAAAAAAGAAGAGAAGTCATTGAAAACGTAGGAGAAAATATGAAACAGACAATGAGAAAGTGGAGGAGATTTCAAAACATACAACCCAGGTTTTCTGCCCTCATTCTAGAGTCTTCAAAATTGCAGCCTGTAAGAAACAGTCAAGTCTGGGAGATCCCTTTTGCTTCTTTCTTGTCTCACTGATCTGGAACTCAGGTTGCTAGCTGGCTCCCAAGCAGACAAAGCCCTCTTAAATTATTTTCTGGATGCTTGTTTTTCTCCTTTTTAATTAAAGACATTTTTGGGCTCTGTTTGGTGCTGAGACCAGGTAGACGAATGCATAAATGCATGCATAAATGCTTGCTGTAACACAATCGGGAGACTTCCTATATTTTTTTTCTGTTTACTAAAAGCCACAAGTGAAAAGGGACCCCTCAAGTAACTTTTAAAATGTAAGTGCTTTGGCATTTAAGGAGTAGGGGAGAGAGAGAGGAGAAGGAAGATTATATACATATATATATATATAGAGAGAGAGAGAGAGAGAGAGAGAGAGGGGTGGGGAGAGAGAGAGAAAGAGAGAGAGAGACAGAGAAAAGGGAACTTATATAGATTTTATATACTTTTTCCTGTTATCCTGTAATTCAAATGAATTAATGGATACTTAATGTACAAATTCATAGATTCATGGATCTCATTTCCCTCCTGTGGAATAAGAATCTGTAGGCTGTAGGTCTGGAATCTGTAAATTTGTATTTTAGCAACTTTTCCAAGTGATGAGTATACCAAATAAAGGTTGAGAACCACTTCCCAGTTCTGGATGCAAAAGCAGGACATCATTCCCATTTTCTCCATATTTGCAAAATTTGGGGGGTGAGTAAAGACTTTTCTGAGTTTCCCACTGATATCCTGGGAAAGGCGGTTCCTTCAATTTCCGAAGTTATTAGAAATTTTAATGAATGTCTCTGTCTTCTGGGGGTTTCCTGACAGCCCTTACTCACAGCTTCTTCCTTTGCCTTGCCCTGTCCTGGCATTGCAATGTTCTCACATCATTCTACCCCCCTCTTCACAGCTTGTGCAACATCTTCCCCTACACACACACACACACACACACACACACACACACACACACACACAGACAACACACACAAAATTGATTTTTTTATATGTTTCTTTAAAACCATTCCTTTTTTATCTTAGTTTTATTT
>PVKP010018690.1:0-44666 GCA_004027715.1 Plecturocebus donacophilus | reverse complement strand
CCTGCTGTGACTCTGATGGGCTTCCCTTTGTGGGTAACCCAACCCTTCTCTCTGGCTGCCCTTAGCATTTTCTCTTTCATTTCTACCCTGGTGAATCTGACAATTATGTGTCTTGGGGTTGCTCTTCTTGAGGAATATCTTTGTGGTGTTCTCTGTATTTCCTGGACTTGAATATTGGCCTGCCTTGCTAGGTTGGGGAGGTTTTCCTGGGTAATATCCTGAAGAGTATTTTCCAGCTTGGATTCATTCTCTTCGTCACATTCAGGTACACCTATCAAACGTAGATTAGGTCTTTTCACATAGTCCCATATTTCTTGGAGACTTTGTTCATTCCTTTCTACCCTTTTTTCTCTAATCTTGCCTTCTCATTTTATTTCATTGAGATGATCTTCGGCCTCTGATATCCTTTCTTCTGCTTGGTCAATTCGGCTGTTGAAACTTGTGTGTGCTTCGTGAAGTTCTCGTGTTGTGTTTTTCAGCTCCATCAATTCACTTATATTCCTAAGTTGTCCATTCTCGTTAGCATTTCATCAAATCTTTTTTCAAGGTTCTTAGTTTCTTTGCATTGGGTTAGAACATGTTCTTTTAGCACACAGACTTTTCTTATTACCCACCTTCTGAAGCCTGATTCTGTCATTTCATCACACTTATTCTCCATCCAGCCTTGTTCCCTTGCTCCTTCCCTATAGGAAGAGAGGTGTTCTGGTTTCGGGTGTTTTCATCCTTTTTGCACTGGTTTCTTCCCATCTTTGTGGATTTATCCCTGTCATCTTTGTAGTTCCTGACTTTCAGATTGGGTCTCTGAGGGACATCCAGTTTGTTGATGATGAAGTTATTTCTGTTTCTTAGTTTTCCTTCTAACACTCTGGCCCTTCTGCTGTAGGACTACTGAGGTCCACTCCAGGCCCTGCTTGCCTGGGGATCACCTGCAGCAGTTGCAGAACAGTAAGGGTTGCTACCAGTTTCTTCTTCTGCTTTGTCCCAGAAGGATACCTCCCAAATGTCAGTGTGATCTCTCCTTTATGAGGTGACTCTTTGGATATATGGGGGTCAGGGAGCTGCTTGAGGAGACACTCTGTCCTTATAGGGGCTCAAGTGCTGAGCTGTGAGCTCCATTGTTCATTCAGATCTGCTGGGTAGGTACGTTTAAGTCTGCTGTAGCAGAACTCGTAAACCCCTATTTTTTCCCCTAGGTGTTCTGTCCCGGGGAGTTAGCACTTTATTTATGAGTTTGTGTTGTGCTGCTGCCTGTTTTTCAGGGCTGCCCTGCCCAGCAAGGAGGCAGCCTAGTCACTGTCTGCCTGTAGAGGCTTTGCTGAGCTGTTGCGGGCTCCGCCCAGCTGCTGAGTGAACTTCCCTGCAGTCCTGTTTATATGGGTATAGTAAGAACTGCCTCAGCAATGGTGACCCACCTCTGTAATGGCGGACTCTCTCTGTAATGGTGGGTTGCCTTGGCAACGACAATTTGCCTTAGCAATGACGATTACCTCCATAGTGGTGGAGTGCCTCGGTAATGGCGGATGCTCCTCCCCCACAGAACTGGACCATCTCAGGTTCAGCTGTGCTTGCTGTGAAACTCTCAACCCAGAGCATTTCCAATTGCTGTTTTTTTTTGGTAGGGGTGGGACCAGCCGAGCCTGATCACCTGGCTCCCTGACTCAGAGCCTTTTTTTTTTTTTTAGTTGAACACTCGACTCTCTCCCAGGTATTCCAGTCGCCTGTTGAAAAGGCACCGGGATCTGTGTGATTTCCTGTGTGGCGACCCACTGCGCTGGCTGAAACAGCGGCGCTGAGATTCGTGCTGCTTTTTTGCCTGGGAATCTCCTGTCCTGGTTCCCTGTTTCCGTCCCCTTTTTAATCAGATGAGCTCCACTCGCCAGCTAAAAGGGCACCCAATCCAGTGCATTTTGTATGGAGAACCGCCATGCTGGGGCGCTGGCAAAACAGCTGTGCTGGCCAAAACAGCCCACTAGAGACCCATGGGGCTCCTCCACCTGGGAATCTCCTGGTCTGTGGGCAATAAAAATCCATCTGGAAATGCAGCGTCCACTCACCCTCTGCGCTTTCTCTGGGAGCTGCAATCCTAAGCTGCTCCTAATCGGCCATCTTGGATCTGTCCAAGAAGCTATTTAAATAATGTCTCATTCAGTCATATGCTCTGCTTAGAGACTGTTAACTGAATAAAATGTAATTTTGACTGCATGCAACCAAGGCCTTTTTAAATCTTTCATTTTTATTATTTTCTTTTTAAACATAGAACATCTGGCGTAAAGATATGCAACAGGAAAGGACACATATATTTTATCTTGTCACTCAGAAGGCTTTATCCTAAGTCTGAAAGCTTTTGGCTAGAGTGCAAAAACACTAGAGACCTATGTTGAATAGCAAGAGAAACTGAAAGGAGTTCAACTCATCGCAGTTCCAGTAGCTGGCAGGAGGTACCTTTCTGAATTGATCTTTCAAATGCATGTAAGTCATCAAGCTTGCAAATTTTTAACCTTTTGAATAAAGTATTAGTAAACCTTCTCAAAAAATGAGACTTTTGAAAAATCTTAAGTCATTTAGGTTCTCCCCTATAAAAAGGGGAGTCTGGAAACATTGATAGCAATCTTAATGGAATAAGGGTTCCCAAATAAACTTTGGATATAAGGTCAATTCTTAACTACTTGTATAATAGAGAGGAGAGACCAAGGAAAGGCCTCATTTGAGCAATCCCCTACAACAAAACTCTTGCCAGCAATTTCCAAAATTGGACCCTTTTGGTTTCCTCATCCCTTCCCCCACATCCCCATATCTGCTAAACCTTTAGTGGGGATTCTTAAATGAGATATTTATGTCAAATAACTACAAGGAGAGGCCAAGAGGTGATTCATATCTCAAAAGAACCAATTATTTCATAGCCAAATGCCACTAAATCAGGGTACATGTGGTCAGCATGGTTGGTTAAAGCCCTTTGGTGCCTTGTCCTGGTTCAATCTCAAAGGATTCTAAATCATAAGGTTAAATGTGATAAAGTTCAGCAATATTCTTATTTTGCCCTTCATGATCATTTTTTCTTTTTCATTTGAGATATCCAATATTAAATGATAAACAGATACTTTTTCTCATTCATTTTGTGGTTGTCATTGCTTTGCTGGTGCCCAGAGCATAAGTTTTTTCTACATGTTGGATTATCAGACATCAATCATAAGAAACTGTGTTCTAGGAAAACAAATTTTTATGATTTATAAACAATTTGTTGTTTTTTTCCTCTTATTTGGTCTTCACATCTCAGAGCATTGAATAATAGTGCTGTGAAGTTACATTAAGTATTTTGTGTAAAAGCATATAAAATGTGCAATATTGTCTTACTCCATTTTGTGCTGATATAACAGAACACCTGAGACCAGGTAACTTATAACAAACAAGTTATTGGCTCACAGTTTTGGAGACTGAAAAGTCTAATACCAATGTGCTGGTGTCTTGTGAGGGACTTATTTCTTCATCATCACATAGCAGAAGATGGGAGGGTGTCAGCAAGAAAAAAACAGCTTCACTTTTTTTATAATGGCACCAATCCAACCTTTGAGGCTGGAGTCCTCATGGCCTAATCACCTCTTTAAAATTCTATCTCTTACTACTGTTACAATGGCAATTACATTTCAACATGGGTTTTGAAATGAACAAAAATTCAAACCATAGTAAATATTACACAAAATGACATTTCCTTTCCTTTTGATGTTATTGGTTGTATTTCTTACATAATGAGGAGAGTTTTGCAAAGTTGCATGATTGCCTAATATAAGTCAGTGGAAGAGACAGAATCAGATCCCAGATGATCTTTCTAATGCCCTGAAAGTATCCTTTCCACTATATCACTCAGTCTTCCAGAACCATCTGCCTTAACTTTGTGATGGCTGAGTTAAATAAGTAACTGCACTGGTTGCAAATGATACAACCAATCTCTGAGGTGTATTTAGCTGCAGATAGCTATAAAAAAGCTTACTTCCACTAACTTAACTACCAAAATTACTTATATTTACTCATAAATATAAAGTTCCCCAGCCAGAAGAATCACTTTTTAGTATAGGAAAATACTCTCTTCTTGCTTTTTTCTGGACTCTCAGCCACTTTCTGGCTGAAATCTTTTGCTCTTCAATGAGTCTAAGGATTTCAGGTGAGAGCAGATGAAAAGGAAATCAGAATTTTTTGCTGGCTGCTTCTTTCTACACCTTATACCTCCCCTGACATAATGTTTAAATAGGAAAATGACACAGTAGGGGGACGACGACAAAAGTATGTAGGAAGAAAAAGGAATAAAATGTATATCTTAAAATATTATTCAGCCATAAATATGTATACATATAGATACGATATATAGATAGACAGATATATAAATCAGTTAAAAAATAATACCATAGCAGGAATATAAGTTGAAAATTTATACAAGAAAAAATAAAAATATAAAATATGTTCCATTTATATTTTGAAAATAATCAATTTCAGTAGTACTTAAGTAAATATAAATTAAACAATTTTTTAGATTTGTACTTGCAAAGATTAAAATGTTTCATAATATCTTGCATTGAAGAGAGTACAAGGACACGCCTGTTAGCAGACTGCTCAAGGAAATTGAAAAGTCTGTTTGAAAAGCCTTCAAAATTTTCCTATCTTTGACCCCAAATTTCCATTTTTTATAAATATCTATTGAAAAATAATCACACAAATTGACAAAGATGTTTATATAAAGGGGTTTATTATAAAAGCCTGAATGTTCAGCAATAGGGAAATGGTTTTAAATAGGAGCTGCACCATGCAATGACATTTTTTTGCAGTTTTAAAAGTAATGCTGATACATTAAAATAGATGTCAATAAAATACAAATTCTACCCTTGAATGTTTATTTATTTATTTAGAAAAAGAGAGAAAAGGAGAAAGAAAAAAAGAAACAGCAAAAGAAAGAAAAAAAAGAATGAAAGAGAGAAAGAAAGAGGAAGAGAAAGAGGGAGAGAGAATGGGATTCTTGTTTTATTGCCCAGGCTGTAATGCAGTCTAAAAATGGGTATTAAAAACTTATTTTATGCCAATAATTGTGCTTAACAATGGAGACAGGAAGGAATAGGGGATGAAAATAACAAATAAGCAGACAACCAATATTTTATTTAAACCTGTGAAATGCTATGCAATTGCTGAGGAGTGATTTACTTCCAATTATGTGGTCACTTTTAAAATAGGTGTAATGTGATACTGAGAAAAATGTATGTTGTGTGGATTTGGGGAGGAGAGTTCGGTAAATATTTGTTAAGTCTAGTTGTTCCAGGTCTGAGTTCAAGTCCTGGATATCCTTGTTAATTTTCTATCTCGTTGATCTGTCTAATATTGATGGTGTAATGTTAGAGTCTCCCACTATTATTGTGTGAGAGTCTAAGTCTCTTTGTAAGTTATTAAGAACTTGCCCTACGTATGTGGGTGCTCCTGTAATGGGGGCATATATATTTAGGATCATGAGCTCTTCTTGTTGCATTGATCCTTTCACCATCATGTAATGTCCCTCTTTGTTTCTTGTGTTCTTTGTTGTTTTAAAGTCTGTTTTATCAGAGACGAAAATTGCAGCTGCTAGTAATGCTAGCGGGCTGTTTTGCCCATTAGTTGATGTAGATTCTTCATTATGGTGATGCTCTTTATCTTTTGGTATGTTTTTGGAATGGCTGATACTGGTTGTTCCAGTCCATGTGTAGTGCTTCTTTCAGAAGCTCTTGTAAAGCAGGCCTGGTGGTGATGTAATCTCTGAGTACTTGTTTGTCTGCAAAAAATTTTATTTTTCCTTCGCTTATGAAGCTTAGTTTGGCCAGATATGAAATTCCAGGTTGAAAGTTCTTTTCTTTAAGGATGTTGAATGTTGGCCCCTACTCTCTTCTGGCTTGTAGGGTTTCTGCTGAGAGATCTGCTGTGAGTCTGATGGGCTTCCCTTTGTGGGTAACCCGACCTTTCTCTCTGGCTGTGCTTAGCATTTTCTCCTTCATTTCAGCCCTGGTGAATCTGACGATTATGTGTCTTGGGGTTGCTCTTCTTGAGGAATATCTTTGTGGTGTTCTCTGTATTTCCTGGACTTGAATATTGGCCTGCCTTGCTAGGTTAGGGAAGTTTTCCTGGATAATATCCTGAAGAGTATTTTCCTGCTTGGATCCGTTCTCCTCGTCACATTCAGGTACACCTATCAAACGTAGATTAGGTCTTTTCACATAGTCCCATATTTCTTGGAGACTTTGTTCATTCCTTTTTACCCTTTTTTCTGTCATCTTGCCTTCTCATTTTATTTCATTAAGTTGATTTTCGACCTCTGATGTCCTTTCTTCTGCTTGGTCAATTCGGCTGTTGAAACTTGTGCATGCTTTGCGAAGTTCTTGTGTTGTGTTTTTCGGCTCCATCAATTCACTTATATTCTTCTCTAAGTTGTCCATTCTCGTTAGCATTTCGTTAAATCTTCTTTCAAGATTCTTAGTTTCTTTGCATTGGGTTAGAACATGTTCTTTTAGATCACAGAAGTTTCTTATTATCCACCTTCTGAAGCCTGATTCTGTGAGTTCATCACACTCATCCTCCATCAGGCCTCGTTCTCTTGCTGATGAGGAGCTGTGATCCCCTATAGGAGGAGAGGCATTCTGATTTCGGGTGTTCTCAGTCTTTTTGCACTGGTTTCTTCCCATTTTTGTGGATTTATCCACCAGTCGTCTTTGTAATTGCCGACTTTCAGATTGGGTCTCTGAGTGGATGTCCAGCTTGTTGGTTATGAAGTTTTTTCTGTTTTTTATTTTTCCTTCGGCAGACGCCCCTTCTCCACAGAGCTGGGCCTTCCCAGGTTCAGCTGTGCTTGCTCTCAGTCCTCAGTGCTTCCAATTGCTGTTCTCCTTGTGGGGGTGGGACCAGAGGAGCCCGACTGAAAGGGCACCCAGTCCCGTATACTCTGCACCGAGAAGTGCTGCTCTGGCCAAAAGAGTCACGTTGGCAACCCGTGTGGCTCCTTCGCCGGGAATCTCCCAGTTGTGGGCATCAGAAATTCGTCTGCAATTGTGGCATCCACTCACTCTCTGCGCTTTCACTGGGAGCTACAATCCCGAGCTGCTGCTACGTGGCCATCTTGGATCTCTCTCCGCCCGGTGATGAAGGTTTTTCTGTTTCTTAGTTTTCCTTTGGCGGATGCCAGTTCCCCACAGAGCCAGACCTTCCTGGGTTCGCTGTGCTTGCTGTGAAACTCTCAGTCCTCAGCGCTTTCAATTGCTGTTTTCCTTGTGGGATGGGACCAGCCGAGCCCGTCCGTCTGTATACTCCGCACCGGGAAGTGCTGCACTGGGGCACTGGCAAAACAGCCGCACCAGCCAAAAGAGTCACGCTGGCGACCTGTGGGGCTCCTCTGCCGGGAATCTCCCAGTATGTGGGCAACAAAAATTCGTCGTAAAGTGTGGCATCCACTCGTTCTCTGAGCTTTCACTGGGAGCTACATTCCTGAGCTGTTGCTAATCAGCCATCTTGGATCTCTCCAAATATTTATATACATATAAAAAGTCTGGCATGCCATATAATTTGAATGGTTATTTCTTGAAGTTCATTTTAGAGATTTTATTTTCTTCTTTAATTTTTAAATTTTGTTTTATTTTTAGAAATTTCTGAGTATATGTTACTTTCACAATTAGATATGTATTCAGTATTATAGTTATTTCCATTTTTCATAGAAAAAGAGGGAAGGAAAGAGAAGATGAAAGGAGGAAGAGGAAGGTATTTCTGGTAAAATTGGAGCAACATCACCTAAGCCAAAGTTTTGGCAGCAAAGAGTGTTGATAAGAGAAAATGATAATCTTCATAAACGAGAAGCTCCTCAAAGGGACTTTGTCCTGCAGCTCCCCTGAAGTTCTTCTCTATGCCTAAAGTCTGTTGGTCAGAGGGTAAAATATCATAAACACATTATTCCTACCTCTTCCCACAGGGGTCCAATCCCAGTGCCCTTTATAAATCCCTTTATGAATTAATAATTCACAAAATTGCATATTGCTTCTCTCCATGATTCCTGTTCCAGGTTCATAGCTCTCTTACCTGTCAAAGTGCATACATTTGATCTCTGCTAAATAGCAATTGATACTAATGAGGTAATACATTAACTATGACACCATAAATATTTTTTGAGCAAACATTTCACTATAAGGGACCACCATAAGGGACTTCCAGGAAGCCTGCTACCTGGAGGCTTCACCTGCATTAGGTGCTTTGAGGAGAAAAATAAAGAAATAATGAAATAGCAAACCTGATTTTTATACCCAGGTTTGGGAGACTGTAAATAAAATAAGAACGACAAAATAATGCGAGAGATTTAAAAAGCTAACAACAATGGAACCAAATGTCTGTTGGATAATGTGTTTTGGGAATTAGTGCAATGTATGTTTAAAGAATCAATGGTGTCAGATGAGCTGAGTATTTGGAGGCCATAAGACCTGAGTTTGAGATTCAGATCTTCTACTTTCTCTATCAAAGTCTTCTCATTCCTCTGAGTCTGTTTCTTCATTAATACAGTGGATTCTATAATGTTAATGGCTTTTTCATAGGATTGAAAGCGATTAAAAATTTATAAAATATTGCATCCATGAATGTGTAATTATGATTAATATCCTTCAAGATGCTCACTTACATTATTATTCCCCATATGATAGGCCACTTGGTCTACTCCCTGTGTGGGAAGAGTATTGGGATAAAAGCCAGACATAAACAACAATTGAGTCACAGAAGCAGCCACACTGCTAAACAGAATGTCGGATACCATCACTGTCTCCTGAACCCTGCAAGATAACTAGTCAGTTCTTTGAACTGTAAACCAAAAATAAAATTCTAAGCCTCTCCAAGCATCTGAATAGATCCCTCCTTTTGGCAAGGGCATTCCAAAACTAACCAGAAAAACTAGTTCAGGACATGATGGTAAGGGGGTGTCAGACATGCCTCATTATGCCCTCCTCCCTTTTGGAATTACTGATAGAAGAGATTATTTAAATCTGATAAAAAACATTTACAATCTATTCTTTCTGAAGCCTCATACTTGGTAGCTTCACTTGCATGATAAAATCTTCATCTCCATAAACCGTTATCTTAACCAAGACATTTCTAAGTTTTTAGACAATAACTTAACTCTTTCAACAAATTGCCAGTCATAAAATCTTTGAATATACCTGTGGCCTGGAAACCCTCACTTTCAGTTGCCTCACCTCTCTGAACAAAGCCAATGTACATCATACATGTAAGTAATTGATGTTTCATGTCTCCATAAAATGCATAAAACCAAGCTGTACCTTGACCATCTTGGGCATATGTTCTCAGAATCTCCTGAGTGCTATGTCATGGGCCATTGGTCACTCATATTTGTCTCAGAATAAATCTCTTCAAATATTTTACAGAGTTTGACTCTTTGTGGACAGAGTGATCAAGAATATCAGACAAAAGATTTTACTTGAATGATATGATAAGGCAAAACTATGTGACCTTATTTTTAAATAATCTCTTTAAACCATGGTTTCTCACTACCAAGAAGTTTTTAGAAGTCACACAAAAAGGTTAAGAACACAACTCCTATCTTATTTCTGTCTCAATCTAGATGAACAATTTTCAGACTGAACAGGAAGATTTCAAATTATCTTAAGGGCTTGCATCCTCTCGTGTACTTTCCCACTTAATCATTCTTTGGATTTAAAAAGTCTGTGAAGTTTAAATTTTGTAAAGTAACTGAAGAGGGTCTGACTTATTCTAAAATGCTGAATCTCTCAAATGCTAGATCTGATGGCAGATTGACTATTAATCTTTAAGAGATGATGGGTAATAGGAGCATCTCCAGATGAGGAAAGGTTGACAAACAGTACTTTAATTAAAAAAAAAAAAGGTAAAATTCTGTGAATTATAGATTTTGTAAGCTTATAATTGAGCTACAGCAGAATCTGAAATTCCTCATATGTCAAGTAACTTACGAGCCTTTAGAACATGATCTTTGTAGAATTATTTTATACAAGTTTGTTAGAATAATAAATAATGCTTTCTTTGTACTTAGCATTTCATTTCTGGGGGTCAAGTTTACAGTCATGAAGATATCAGAAGAAACATTTATTCTGTAATATTTTGAACTGTTTAACAATGGAATAATTTATTTTACAAATAAATGCAAAACCTTTCAGTTCAGAAGTCAAACTAACAACTAGATGGCTAAAATGCAGAACAGATGATTATTATACTAGCTACCACTCAAATCTCTGCGTCTTTAAATCCTAAATTAAGAATTTATTTACTGCTTCAATCAGTCAAAAGATCATATTTTTACTGGACATTTGCTATATACCATAAATTGCTTAATTTTGAACTATTGTTAAATAAACTGGCATTGGAGTGACTTCAATCTCAGTAATCACTGATAAATTCTATGTAAGTATCAAATCTTTGTTTTCTGGGTTAATTGTTTCTTTTCTGTTTTTTTTTAAAATCATATTAGAGGTTATGATTTTAAAAACTGCCCATTGTATTTCTGCATATTTTATACATCTAATCATGATGCAATAATAGACTGTGATCCACTTAAAATATCTGTGTCTAGTTGATCATTATATCATCTCATATTTAAAGAAATCCTTGATTCAAAGTTGTTATTTTCTTAATTGACATGACCCTTTCTTCTAAATACAGCTAACCAGCAAGCATTTCAAAGTATCAATTGTTTAAAGAATCGTGCTGAATATACTTGTTAAAATAAAGTTCCTTTGATGTTACTGTTCTACTGTCTTATATGTCCACAACCACTATTGTACTTCTCGCTGAACACACATGTGCATGTGAATGTGCTTGTACATATATACATATGTATATGTGCATATATATATGTGTGTGCGTGTGTATACATATATACACATACACACAACACAGAGTCATACAATTACGTTTGGAGAAGTTCAAAAATTTCTCTAGGAACACATTTAAGGCTATACAGAATGTAACCCTGGACACTGAAATTAATCCAAGCCAAAAATCAACAGCTGGTAAAAGCATAAGTATTAATCATCTCAGCTCCATTCCTGTGAATTTTCTTGGATATTCCTCTTGTTTTTCTCTCCTTACCCTCTTCCATTGTAAAACTGGTTCTGAATGTTCTTGGCTTTGATTCCCATGTGATAAGAAATCCATTTGCCTATTTTTGGATTTCTGTGCTTCCCAGGACATGGTTGCTGTTTATCTTCCAGCCTTTCTTTATCTAACTAGTCTGTTACCACCAAAATCTGCTTTCCCAACCCCAGTACGTGTGCCTGGCTTATTCCTTTGGAGAAAAAGAAGACAGAAAGATCAAAGAGAGAATCAACAGCACTACCGAACAAATAATTTTAGATTATGAAATATTTTGTACCCAAGACATACCCCTCCCCAAGTCTTTAAACAATGCTAGTCTTTAAACAATGACACATTATTGGGATATCACTGCAGAAAATTCAACTGGTTTAAGCTTTTTCACAGGATTATGTTTAAATCATTTTTCAGGGCCTAATCTTCCCTGAGAAAGCAAGTAAGAAAGAAAAGTTGCTAATGTTCAGCTAATATGTCTATTTAATAGGCAGTAAAATGCAGTTGTGTCATTTTCCATCAGTTGAAAATATTCATTAAAACTGCTGATTTGTAACAATTCTGCAGCAATATTAGTTAGAATATTTGACCAACAAAAATGACAATGTTTAAAAAATGATGTTATGGTGCTCCTAGGAAAAAACCTCCAGTTTAAAGACTTATATAAAGATATAGATTTAATCATAAAACTAAGAATCTGGCTTATATTACCAAACTACTTTACATTCAAGTATTAACAAAATGAAAAATGACTTAGCCCACTAAAAGAAAATCCCTTTGACCATACGATTAGCCATGACCACACTCGATTCAAGCACTCAAGACTAATTGACTTGGCTTTAGAAACTTTATCTGTTAAAATAAATATAGGCCTGGGTTATATAGCATATTAAGTCAGATTTAGTCATTCATATCTTAGATTGAATGAATTTGTCAGATCTTTTCTTAAATATAGAAAGATTTTTTATGATCGATGTTTACTGTAATTCTGTTAGGAAGACTGAGAATAAAGACAAGTGCAAAACATTGCAAGAGATCACCACCCTTGGCAGAGCTCTGTAAAAGGGTACAGGTGAAAAAAAAACAAAACTAAATAAAGAAAAATTAGGCCATAAGGATGAAGAGTTCTACTGTATGAAAGATGGAGTAGATATACTTTTCTATTTATTTTACTAAGTATAGCTAAAAAAACACTGGCTTAAAGTATAAAACACATGTAAAAAGACTCTGAAAGATGAAATGAATAAAGCAAATTGGCTAGGAACCTGTAAAATTAGATAGTTTTGAGTTTCCTGGATGTCCTTGTCCTTGCTTCTTTGCATTCTTTTGAAGTCTTGCATTGCTGTCTTCACCTTTTAAGAAGCAGTCAACTCCTCCAGTCTTTATTGACCAGTTTTGGGATAGAAATGCTTCATTAACCAGTCCAGCTGTATTCTAAGGATTTTTCAGATTTTTTCTATGACTATGCCAGCTCCAACCCTCTTGTTCCATCTGTGGGAAAGGTAGTAATGACAGAAGTCTGAAGATTACATGCCTTCTCAAGTCACGAAGCCAGGTCAGGTGCTGAGAGCCTCCCATTTGCTTTCCCTAGGTTCACTACCCTGTAATGCTTGGGTTTCTGTGTTTTCTCCCAATCCCACAGAGTCAAATAGGCTGTCAGTTAGAGACTTGCACTGGGCATCTGGTTACATTTGTGGAGTCAACAGCAGAGGCAAAATGAGGCTCGCAGGGCACTTGAGATGCCAATGAATCAGTCAGGGATGCATTCATAGGCAAGGATTCTCATATGTTTTGTAGGTAGGCCTCCTGGTAGTCTGAGGAGCAAAGCAGTTGGGTCTAGGGCTTTTCTTCTCTGCTACCAGCCTTTCCTCAGCACTCAGCCCTGACAATCACATCAGTATTCTGAGTGGGGTGAGAAAGAAGTGAACTTCTTGGTCAGCATCCCACACTGCTAAGATAGCTGGGCACTCACTCACTATACTCTCACTTTCCTTCTGAAAGAAATAACCAACTAAGGGGGATCTCTCTTGGCAGTTAGCTGTGCTGCCTTGGGGGCAGGGTCTTTTGCTCTCTTCATATATCTATTCTCAAATTTTTGACTCCAACTGTTCTGTGCAGGAGACACATGAGGGGAGAAGAAAAGGCACACACACAATACCTTTAAGGGTAAACAAGCTTTATCCCACATAAATGGCAATGTAGATATAATAAGCAAATGATATAATAAGCAAATTGATGTAATAAGCAAATGATACAAGAAGCAAATTGCAATGGGAAGGGGAGAAGGGAAAAGAGATCTATATATTCACCAGACTACAGAGGATTCACCACCAGACTGGAAAGCAACAGCCTGAGCTCCAAAGTCAGATACCGCACTTACCAAACTATGGAGGATTCACCACTAGACAGGGAAGCAACGGCCTGGGCTCCAGAGTCAGCACTCATCTGTGCATAGACAAGGAGACGTCTCATGAAGCATTGGTGTATTCTGGGACCCTAGCTCTTTTTGTAACAAGTTGTTTTGCATGAGATCCAGTCACAACAGCCCTTCATGACCAGACTCAAAAAACATAAAAAGATCAACTTGTTTTTGCAATTGTCTATTGTTTTTCAATAAGTAAGGTAGAGTAATGAATTGAAATAGAGATTTCTCCAAAACAGTGCTGGATGAACACCTCAAAAGGCTCATACAACACATTCCAGGACTTGGTGACCATTGTTTGTGTCCATGTTCAATTGAGTTAAAATTTAATGTTTAACTTTTCCTCCACACTAACACAATGCTGGAAATTCTCCACTACACTCTTAGATTCCCACAAAAACACTCTCTTTCTTGGGTCAAAATCAATGCTTCTGTAGGTGAGGGGGATGGCCACAGAAAGTTCATATTCTGCTATCTTACTAATATCACTGTCCTCATCTCTTTTTTCTAATTAGCATATTTAGACCACTTAATTTTAATGTAAAACTTGACATGTTAAGGCTGACATCTTATTTTTTGTTTTTTGTTTATCTCTGTTTTATATTTCTTTTTTCCTGCTTTGTATAGATTGATCTTTTTTTATATTCCCATTTGATGTATTTAAAGTATATTTAGGTGCATTTCATTTTGTAGCTTTTTAGTAGATCCTCTAGGTATTAAGTATATATACAAAACTTATCACAGTCTATGATGTCAATATTTTATCAGTTTGGTTTAAATATTAAAATCTTATCCCCTATACCTTTTATTTTCTTTACTCCTTACCCTCTTTGCCTTTAATATTTATAAACTAATTTTCTTTTATATTTCCTCTGCATACATTGAGAATCGCATTAAAAGATAGTGGGATCTTATAGTCAAATTCACACATAATAATATTAACCTTAAAGATAAGCTAAATGCCCCCAATTAAAAGACATAGACTGGCAAATTGGATAAAGTGTCAAGACCCATCTGTGCATTGTATTCAGGAGACCCATCTCACATGCAATAACACCCATAGGCTCAAAATAAAAGGATAGAGGAATATTTACCAAGCAAATGGAAAGAAAAAAAAATCCCAGGGGTTGCAATCCTAGTCTCTGATAAAACAGACTTTAAACCAACAAAGATCAAAAGAGACAAAGAAGGGCATTATATAATGGTAAAGGGTTCAATGCAACAAGAACAGCTAACTATCCTAAATATATATGCACCCAATACAGAAGCAACCAGATTCATTAAGCAAGTTCTTAGAGACCTACAAAGAGATTTAGACACCCACAAAATAATAGTAGGAGACTTTAATATCCCACTGTCAATATTAGACAGATCAATGAGACAGAAAATTAACAAAGATATTCAGGACCTGAACTCAGCTCTGGACCAAGTGGACCTAATAAACATCTACAGAACTCACCACCCCAAATCAACAGAATATACATTCTTCTCAGCACCACATTGCACTTATTCTAAAATTGACCATATAATTGGAAGTAAAATACCCCTTAGCAAATACTAAAAAAAAAAAAAATCATAACAAACTTCTCTCAAACCACAGTGCAACCAGATAAGAACTCAGGATTAAGAAACACTCAAAACCGCACAACTACATGAAAACTAAACAATCTGCTTTTGAATGACTACTAAATAAATAACGAAATTAAGACAGAAATAAATAAGTTATTTGAAACCAATGAAAACAAAGATACAATGTACAAGAATCTCTGGGACATAGCTAAAGCAGTGTTTAGAGGGAAATTTATAGCACAAATGCCCACAAGAGAAAGGAGGAAAGACCTAAAATCAATAACCTAACATCACAATTAAAAGAACTAGAGAAGCAGGAGCAAACAAATTCAAAAGCTAGCAGAAGACAAGAAATAATTAAGATCAGAGCAGAACTGAAGGAGATAGAGACACAAAAAAACCTTCCCAAAAAATCAGTGAATCAAGGAGTTGGTTTTTTAAAAGTTCAACAAAATAGATAGACCACTAACCAAACTAATAAAGAAGAAAAGAGAGAAGAATCAAATAGACACAGTAAAAAATGATAAAGGGGATATCACCACTGATCCCACAGAAATACAAACTACCATTAAAGAATACTATAAACACCTCTATGCAAATACACTACAAAATCTAGAAGAAATGGATAAATTCCTGGACACATAGACACTCCCAAGTCTAAGCCAGAAAGAAGTCAAATCCCCGAATAGACCAATAACAAGTTCTGAAATAGAGGTGGTAATTAATAGCCTACCAAGCAAAAAAAGTCTAGGACCAGACAGATTCACAGCCAGATTCTACCAGAGGTACAAAGTACAGCCTGTACCATTCCTTCTGAAACTATTCCAAACAATAGAAAAAGAGGGACTCCTCCCTAACTCATTTTATGAGGTCAACATCATCCTTATAGCAAAATGTGGCAGAGACACAACAGAAAAAGAAAATTGCAGGCCAATATCTCTGAGGAACACTGATGTGAAAACTCTCAATAAAATACTAACAAACCTAATCCAGCAGCATACCGAAAAGCTTATCCACCACATTCAAGTTGGCTTCATCTCTGGGATACAAGAGTCATTCAACATACACAAATCAATAAACCTAATTTATTAGATAAACAGAACCAATGACAAAAACCACATGATTAGCTCAATAGATGCAGAAAAGGTCTTTGAAAATATTCAACAGCTTTTCATGCCAAAACTTCTCAATAAACTAGGTATTAATGAAACATATCTCAGAATAATAAGAGCTATTTATGACAAACCTACAGTCAATATCATATTTAATGGGCAAAAGCTGGAAGCATTCCCTTTGAAAATTGGCACAAGACAAGGATGGCCTCTCTCACCATTCCTATTCAACATAGTATTAGAAGTCCTGGCCAGGGCAATCAGGCAAGAGAAAGAAATAAAGGGTATTCAATTTGGAAAAGAGGAAGTCAAATTGTCTCTGTTTGCAAATGATATAATTGTATATTTAGAAAACCTCATGGTCTCAGCCCAAAATCTCCTTAAGCTGATAAGCAACTTAAGCAAAGTCTCAAGATAAAAAATTATTGTGCAAAACTCGTAAGCATTCCTATACACCAATAACAGACAAACAGAAACTGAAATCATGAGTGAACTCCCATTCACAACTGCTACATAGAGAACAAAGTACCTGGGGATCCAACTTACAAGGGATGTGAAGGAACTTTTCAAGGAAAACTTCAAGCCACTGCTCAAAAAAATAAGAGAGGACATAAACGGATGGAAAAACATTCCATGCTCATGGATAGGAAGAATTAATATCATGAAAATGGCCATATTGCCCAAAGTAATTTATAGATCCAATGCTATCCTCATCAAGCTACCATTGGCTTTCTTCACAAAATTAGACAAAAATAAATAAATTTCATCTGGAATCAAAAAAGAGCCTGTACGGCCAAGACAATTCTAAGCAAAAAGAACAAAGCTAGAGGCATCGTGCTACCTGACTTCAAACTATGCTACCAGGCTACAGTAACCAAAACAACATGGCACTAGTACCAAAACCAATATGTAGACCAATGGAACAGAACAGAGGCCTCGGAAATAACACAACGCTTCTACAACCATCTGATCTTTGACAAACCTGACCAAAAAAAAAAGCAATGGGGAAAGGATTCCCTATTTAATAAATGGTTTTGGGAAAACTGGCAAGCCATATGCAGAAAACTGAAACTAGACCCCTTCCTTACACCTTATACAAAAATTAACTCAAGATGGATTAATGATTTAAATGTAAGACCTAAAACCATAAAAACCCGAGAAGAAAACCCAGGCAATGCCATTCAGGATATAGGCATGGGCAAAGACTTCATGACTAAAACACCAAAAGCAATGGCAACAAAAGCCAAAATTGACAAATGAGGTCTAATTAAACTAGAGCTTCTGCACAACAGAAGGGACTATCATCAGAGTGAACAGGCAACCTACAGAATGGGAAAAAAATGTTACAATCTATGGATATGACAAAGGGCTAATATCCAGAATCTACAAAGAACATAAACAAATTTACAAGAAAAAAACAAATGACTCTATCAAAAAGTAGGTGAAGGATATGAACAGACACTTCTCAAAAGAAGACATTTATGCAGCCAATTAACATATAAAAAAAGTTCATCATCACTGGTCATTGGAGAAAGGCAAATCAAAACAACAATGAGATACCATTTCATGACAGTTAGAACAGTGATCATTAAAACATCAGGAAACAACAGATACCGGAGATGATGTGGAGAAATAGAAACACTTACACTGTTGGTGGGAGTATAAATTAGTTCAACCATAGTGGAAGACTGTGTGGCAATTCCTCAAGGATTTAGAACCAGAAATATCATTTGACCCAGCAATCCCATTACTGGATATACACCCAAAGGATTATAAATTATTCTATTATAAAGATACATGCACATGTATGTTTATTGCAGCACTGTTCACAATAGCAAAAACTTGGAACCAACCCAAGTGACCATCAATGACAGACTGGATAAAGAAAATGTGGCACATAGACACCATGGAATATTAAGCAGTCATAAAAAAGAATGAGTTTGTGTCCTTTGAAGGGACATGGAGCTGGAAACCATCATCCTCAGCAAACTAACACAAGAACAGAAAACCAAACACCACATGTTCTCACTCATAAGTGGGAGTTGAACAATGAAAACACGTGGACACAGTGAGGGGGAACATCACACACTGGGGCCTGTCGGGGGGTTGGGGAATCGGGGGGTAGGGGAGGGGTAGCATTAGAAGAAATACCTAATGGAGATGATGGGCTGATGGGTACAGAAAACCACCATGGCATGTGTACACCTATGTAACAAACCTGCATGTTCTGCACATGTATCCCAGAACTTCATAATAATAAAATCTAGAGCTAACAAATGAATTCAGCAAGGTCACAGAATACAAGATCAACATAGAAAAATTAATTATATTTTTCTATATTGGTAATAAACATATGAAAACAAAAAGTTTTAATACCTTTTATTTCAAAAATGAAATACTTTGATATAAATCTAACAAAAATGTACTCAACATTGAATCTGAAAACTATGGAACTATAAAAAGGAAGCACAGAAGAGATCTTTATGGTGATGGAATTGCTCTGTGTCTTGATTGTGGTGGTAGTAATGAGAAAGACAGATGGGAGGAGGTCCTTGGAAAAACTCCAACCCGCTGTGCACTGGGGTGGAGTTTCAGAAAGTTCACTAGGATTCAAGCTGCAGGTGAGAAGTGCTCTAGCAGGAAATCTGACCTTGCAGAGGATCCCTATTTCCCCTTCCTCCCACTCCCCACCTTTTCTGTCTTACTCACCCTTCAAACCTTCTATGGGCCTAAAATTTTTGTGGTGGTGGGATGGACAAGGACTCCATCTTTAGCTGAACTAAGGAAAAGTCCGGCAACTTTTTTGGCACATAACACGAGGACTTGAGAAATGGTAAGTGATATGGGAACTCAAAGCCTCTCATTGTCACTTTTAAGCCTTTTCATCAGCACCCCGCTGCTCCCTCTCCCTGTGGGGGGTGAGAAGCTTGGCCCAAGGCGCCACAGGGGGCTGGATGGCATTTTCTGCCATGCACTTATGGAGTCTCTTCCTCCCTGAGCCAGGGAGGCCAGCTCTGACCTACAACAATTAAACTTGTCTCCCTAGTAAATGCATCGCTTGCATAAAACAAGGTTCTTCCTCAACCATTTTTAAATTGTTTCTTTTAAAGTTTTTTGTTTGTTTGTCTGTTTTTAGAAGATGTGTTACTAGGGCAGGCACTCCAACTATCACTGTTTGTATTCTCTGCAAAGTTTTGGCGGTGAAATCAAGCCTCCATCCTGTTTTACATCCTGAGGGCATGTCTTGTAACTCTGGTGGCAAGGCTTTGTTTAGCAATCCTGCCATATGGAATAACTTTCTTTCTGGTTTGATATCTGCATGTTTTCCTAGCCCTTTCTCTTAAAGGGCTCCACCCAGCAACTGGGTTTTCTTCTGCTTGTCTGGGTGTGTGTGTGTTGTGTGGAATGTCTGTAGAAAGAGCTCTAATTAATTTGGCCTAAAGAAAGACAAGTGCTTGGATCTAATATTTTTTAAAGGGAAGATAAAAGCTATGGTCCCTTTCAGTTCATGTGACTTTGATCTTGGAGAAGTAAAAGCTGCCTTCAAGATTATTGGCAAAATGCAAGTGTCATTAAAATGTAAATAGGTGAACTAAACTATGCAGTTCTGATGCAAGATTTGTTAAATTTTTGAGGTTACACACTGCTTTTGAGTTTTGAGAACTCTATGACTTGCCTTCACAATTGTAAGGCCTGGAGACATGTGGAACTAACCACATCCTTGATTACAAAGGCAAAACTTGGCTGCCCTTAGCTCACAATTAAACAGTTTACCAAGTTTTACAGTAAAGTTAAAAACTGCTAGGAGTTACATTATAACTTGTAATTTACATGCAAGGTGTGTAAGAACAGTAAAATGTGTTTTTTAGTACAAGGTTATAAGGAGACATAGAAATATAAATTTTTTTGCCTAGTGTTAAAGGGTTGTTTTGAGTTAGACAGGAAAAGCTAAAGGTTCAAACAAGTGGTGGAAGAACTGTGAAAATTAATCTTGCAGAAAAGGTTTTCTATGCAAACATATTAACTAAATTCAAAAGGGTCGATTTTAGCAAAATAAATGATTTATGGTAATCTGGAATTCTATTTCATAATATCAAATGCTTTAAACATATTTAACAGGCTTCCCAAATCAAACTCCAGTTTCAAAATCGCCTTTCCTGATATCTGACATTGGATACTTTTGAGGGCCTTTGGAATATCCAGAAAAGAGAAGTAAACAGGATTATTTGACATGTTTAGGTACATGGGATTGACAAAATAATGTTCAATCTTCTTTAGGTTATATTTTTGGTGAATAATGCTAATATATGTTCCAAAATTTATGAGATTTCTAAAATTCTAATGTCTAAGTATGTTGCTTTGTTAAGTTATTGTAAACCCCAGAAATGGCCAAACTTCTTTGTAAATTGTGTTTCTAAATGTAACTACCTGGACATTTTGCTATTCACAGACAATTGTTGTCTTGTTTTAATCCTTTTCAAAAGACGGTTTATAATAAGCTATAGAACTTTAACAGATCCTCTCAAATACAGTCTTCTGATAACTTTGGAAATTGTAACATTGGAGTAAAGGAAAACATACAGGGCTCATGAAGAGCTGAAATGTTCATGAATATCAAGCAAAACGAGTTAACTAAATGAACTAAACTCAGGAAATTGAATGAAGCACATCTTTTTGTATTTTGCTTGAAATATTACTGATCCTTGTTTTGTTTTTCAGAGTCAAAGAAATTTATTTTGAACTATTTATGGCCTTTAATCATTGAGTAAGATATACTCCTATGATCAAAATTTCAAACATGTTTGTTTCTCTCTGCCTGCTTCCCGTAGAATTTGGAAACTATCTGTGAGTATTCTTAACTTAAAGCAATATAGTTTGCATCAGTGCAATAAAAATCCATTTTTATTTTGCAACAGAACGCAATTGGAATAAAACTGGTTATTTTACCAAGGCCTCGACTGGAAGGGTAGGCTTCCCTTTAAGAAGTCAATCTCAAGTTGCAGAGCCAATAAAAGCCCAGTGAGGAGACTGGCCTCATACCTTTGTCTATGCAGTCCCTGTACAGGGTTCCTGACCTGTGGTCAGTAAAGAATGTCACTTTCTAACAGGTCCAGGAGCTCCAAGTTTATCTTGGGACATTATGAGGAGAGGATCACCCAACTCACAGGTATTTGAGTATACTAACCCATGGCTGGGCTCAGCTTTAAAATATCTTATCTCAGACTCCTTGTGGAACAAGGCCAATCCAAAAGGCCTATGTGGAAATAATTATTCTTGCTGAACTTTATGCAAATAATCAGGTCAAGTATAAAACTAAAGTCTATTTTTCAAACAACTCCGTCCCATTATGATTTGTTTTTTTAAACAAACACGAGGACTGGAGAGACTGAAATTATGTTCCAAACCTTCTCATACATTTGTCATTAAGTTTTAAACTCACTAATGTTTTTAAGTTTTCTTCTACATTTTAGACTAATCCTGCTTGTTCCTGTAACCAACCAGCAATCTCTGGCTGCAGTTCAGAAAGAACAAAAGGGAATGAGTAATGTAGAAATCCTGATCAATATTCTAATTGTGAACAGTTATTCTGAAAATCCTGCCAGGTGATGGAATAAATAGGAGATAAATAGGATGCCCAACACTCAGAGGTTTCCTTTTGGGAAAGACTAAGGGAGCTAACCAAAGCCAGGCACCGTGCACCCAAATCCTAACAGCATAACTATAGCTACCAGTTATATGGGTGTGTCATAAGACATCCTTTCTCTCCCTTGTCAGAGGAGGACTCAGATCCACAGTTTCATCTTAGCATTTGGCTTATGATAAGGAGTCCATGCAAGTTCCTCTGAGATACATTTTTGTCCCAGACCAATTCCAGGCTTTGAGTTAAAGCCCTAGAAAGAAAACTGGATCTAAAGGGTCTAGAGGCAAACAACAGAGGTTAAAAGGCACAGCACAGGTGAGCATGGCTGAGTTCTGTTGATTAAGCCAACCTCAAGCTTCCTGTTTCATAGATAAAGGCCACATTAATATCCGTGGCATAAATGAGGTCTAGGGAACTCCAAGGCTACTGACAGTAGTGGGGATAGAGCCATGGGTGAGAGCAGATAATTCCTAGTCGTTAGGCCCTTTCTGCTCCATGTGTGCAAGCTGCTTTGGCACTCATTGGCAGGACCTGCCAAGGTCACAGGGACTTGGAGATGCATGGATGATAACAAGGAAAGAGGACCCTCTTCTTTCTCTCCCTCGTGTACTCTGGGTATTTGCTAGGAAGAAAAGGGAACCAGGGATGCCTGCTCCCCTCTTTCTAGATGGGTAGCCATTAATCTTCAGTAGGTACGCCTTTTGAATACATCCTGAATCCCTGGGACTCCCCTAAAAAAATGATTTTTTTTGAGCTGTGCTTACCCCTCCCCTTGTTTTGTTTTGATACATATTTTCTAATAACCAGGTTTGTCCGTTCTTGCCATCAAGCCATCAAACTCCAAATGATCATGCAACCAGAGCCTCTGATGACAGCCCCTTCTGCTGGGAACCCTTAAATAGATCTCTGAGGAAGCTCTGACTGCCATTTCCCCAAAACAGTACCCCCTGTCAGCCAGAAGCAGTTAAGATCAGTCTTCACCTTTATCTTTATTCTAATGGCAGTTAGATATACTTCTTTAGACGGGGGAATGAGATAGCCAGGTAGGAGGGAGTCTGGAAAAATTCCAGCTGCACTGGCATATAGTCTCAGGAAGTTCACACCGTTTGCAGCAGGAAGGAGCCTGGCCTCTCCTCTTTGTGCGTGGAACCTGGGATTCAAGCTGCGAGTTTCAAGAACTCACTGTATTTAACACAGGCTGGAGTGCAGTGGTGTGATTTGGGATCACTGCAGTCTCCACCTCCCAGGTTCCAGCGATTCTCCTGCCTCAGTCTCCCAGGTAGCTGGGATTACAGGCACACACCACCACGCTTGGCTAATTTTTGTGTTCTTAGTAGACGTAAGGTTTCACCATGTTGGCCAGGATGATCCTAAACTCCTGACCTCAGGTGAACCGCCTACCTTGACCTCCCACAGTGCTGGGATTACAGGTGTGAGCTACTGTGCCCAGCTAATAAAATATTTTTAAAATAGAAAAATGCTTATAGAATATGAATATAAAAAAATATTTTGTACAGTTGCATGTGTTTGTGTTTTAACCTGTGTTAGTAAAAAGAGTCAAAAAGTTTCAAAAACCTAAAAAGTTCAAAGTAAAAAAGCTACAGTAAGATGAGGTTAATTCATTATTGAAGAAAGAAATTTATTTTTATAAACATAGTGTAGCTTAAGTGTACAGTGTTTATAAAGTATACAATAGAGTACAGTCAGGTCTTAGGCCTTCATATTCACTCCCCACTCACTGACTCACCCAGAGCAACTTTCATTCCTGCAAGCTCATTCATGGAAAGTACTCTATACAGGTGTACCATTTTTAAAAAATCTTTTATACCATATTTGTACTGTACATGTTTAGATACACAATTCCTTAACTTTGTGTTGCAATTTTCTGCAGTATTTAGAACAGTAATATGCTGAACGGTTTGTAGCCTAAGAGCAATAGGCTGTACCATGTAACCCAGGTGTATAGTAGGCTATCACCTCTAAAGGTTTGTGTAAGTACACTTAATGACGTTCACACAATGATAAAATCACCCAATGATACATTCCTCAGATTGTATACAGGTCATTAAGCAACATATGACTGTACTTGCAAAAACAGATACAAGCCACATCTGGCCTATAAACTATAGTTTGCTGACTCCTGATATTAAGCCCCTTATCTCATATAGATAATAGAGAAGAGAAACAGAATTTTAGAGGGCTGGCTTCCAGTTCTGTCACTGACCCTAATGGCTACGTTGTTTTAGACAGTCTCCTTATCTCACTGCCTCCCTGAACTGCAAAAAGAGAAAAGTAAACACTAAGATCTCTTCCAAAGTCTAAAATCCTTAATCATTGATTGCCCTAGATAATTCTCATAAAACCTCTTATCTTAGGTTGTAAAACCTGAAAACAATTTCATCAGTGCAAACCATTAAAGCTTATATTTAGTATATAGATCACTGCCATGGGATACTGGCCAATGAATATGAATAAAATATTTTATTAGAAAGAAAAAGTTTATACTAAAAGAAAAAACTAGTTGAAAAACTTTAATGGTACAGCAAATTTATTTTTGACATTTCACATTTTATCAAGCTTCCATATTAGGTTGACTGTATCAAATGTACTCAAATCTTTTCTAATTTTTTAAATGTTTCATTGAAATATGCATTTTATTAACGTGGCATCATTTTAAAGTTATTATCCTACTTAATGTAAAATATTATTTGGAAGAAGGAGTTAAAGTACTTAATGAAAATAAACATATACATTGTTAGAAAATCAAATGAGCTGTCAACTATTGCATTTGAGACAGTGGTGGTTGTTATAATGCTTAAGGATAGAAAGCTAATTAAATACATTAATTATAAATGTATTTGAATTTTTAATATGCATTTAATAAAATTTATAAATTAAACTTGGAAATTTTTCTTAAATACCAACAGAAGAAAGATATAAAATAATGAGCATTCTATCACTGAGAGAGATCAAGAAGTACCTGATGAATGTTAAATATATTCTTTTATAAATGTATACGTTACATAAGGATTGGGATTTACCACAGATAATTCCAGTTTTACAACTTTATAAAGATAAACAAACTGTAAATTCTACTTCTTGACTATATTAACTGCAACACTTTAAAAATGTTCTTTGCAGGCAAGATATAGTAAAGTGTCAACAGATACTGAGACATGAATGAGAAAAGTTTAAAACAATAGACTTGTTAATAAAATGTGAAGACATTTTTACAGATTTCCACAGATGAGGAACATTGCAAATCCAGAGTCCTGACTCACCTATATTATACAGCTCGTTATTGGCAGAGCTGAAGCTAAATCTTGTGAGTCTTGGTTCTCATTTTGGGTTATTTCCACTGTAACACTTTCAGTCTATATGGTGAAAAGTAATATGAGAACAGTAAAAAGGCAAAACCTAAATGTTGTGCTATAAGCTGGAAATCAACGCTTTCTGTGAGACTAGCACAGAACTAGTCAAAGCAGGCTGCCTGAAAGAGGTGAAACAAAAGAAAGTTTGGGAAAATGGGAAATGCAAATTACCCTAGGCAAAGAGAATATCTGGAATAATTATTTTAAACAACAAAAACTATGAAAGAGGAGAGGACTGTTTTATATACTCTCTTGACTTGAGAGCAAAAGAAATATAAGAGGTCTTGTTCATTCATTCAGTCATTTAGCAAACATTCTTAGGACCTACTATGTAATATTTGCAGTGCTGAGTTCTGGGAAACCAATAGTAAACAAGAAAGACTATCTTACTAAGCAACAGCAAAATAACAAGAGCTATTTTAGAGAAAACAGAGTACTTAAGGGAAAAATGTACATAGTCATGGACTGGTAAAATAAGTCTTGCTAAAGGAAGCAGTATTTATCTTAGTCAAAGGTTTGAGTTAGAGTTAGCCATTTAAAGGAGGAGGAAAAGGGAATTTCAGGTGAGGAAGTTTTTCTTTGTTACCATCTCTGTTGACTTTACTGTAGACTCTGTAGGACTGGTAAATTTCATGATACCACTAGCCACCCCTTTACAAATCCTCCAGGCAGGCTTAGCCTCTATTCAAATCTAAATGTTGTGCAGCCCCACAGTCCTCTCCTCTATCTACATCTTCACATTTGGTGACTTTATCCAGATCACTGTCCTATCTCCAGGCCTTATCTCACCACTGAGCTATAAACCAATGTGTCCAACCACATTTCTAATCTCTACCTGTAGGTTATTAGACATTTCAAACATAAAGTGGCTTGGCTGGGGTAGCTCTCCACATTTCTTCCATTTTTCTCTATTAGAGTGTGCAAGCTCTCTTGGAACACAGTAATATCAGCAAGAAGAGCCAAAGTTAGTGAGGAGAGAAAGGGACAGGTATTTAAGCCAAACAACAAAGGATTGGTAATAGTTATCTGTGCATTGAAGGAGAAAAACAATATTCCAACCCAATGAAGATCTTCTCTATTTTTACCTTATTTTTTCTACTAACAATGATTATCACTATAAAGCATAAGTGGTGTTTATTTGATCCTTTAATTCTTTTTGTTTTGTGTGTAGCCTAAATTCTTACAAAAAATAGACTATGTCCATATTCAGTAATGAAGTAATCTTAAAATGAAGTCATGGAGTAATCTTAAAAAAGAAACACTTATCAACCTGTATCACTAAGAGAATGGTAGTGATGCCAGTGAAGGCTTCAGATATAGCCATTAGTTTTAGAAACTGGACTTGGTTTTGAATGGTTCTTCCACTCCATTATCTGAATACATATAACCAATAAAATCTCACAGCAATTTGAATGAGTCATTATGAAAGCAAAACGAAGCAATATGGTTTGCTAACTTTTTTGAATTCCTAGGTATATGACCTTGCACTTCAGTCAACATAATCCATTGTTTTAACCTAACTACATCCTTCACTGACAGCATTTTATTGCATATACAAAATACAATAATAAAAAGCGTGAACTAATTCAACTGTCAGACTGATTTATAATGACAGTTTTTCAGATACGGGGGAAATGAAGAATTGAGCAGATTCTGTGAAGTGAAAATTCCCAATTATGTTGTTCCCTTGAATTAATTAAACAGGGGCTAGGTAGTTTTCAGAGTAGCACCTCTGAGACTTCTGTTATGCAGAATTACTTATAGCTGTTAAATGTTATGCTCTTATCAATGAAAGCACTAACACAAATCCTGATTGAGCATCTATTAGGTAGAAAATACAGCTCCACTTGGACTCCCTTGAGGAGATACTGACTAATCCTCAGGCAACTCTTCAGTTTCTCCAAATCTTTGTTAGTTAAGAAAGAAGTCTGCTTTGGAGTCCTTCCAATGTTTATCAAATGTGCTTCTGACAAACTTACTTTCTTTAAAAATCTTAGCCCATTTCACCACTACTGTCTTATTCTATCATTTCCTTCAAAAAATACTTTCCTTGGGTCCCATATAAATAACAGAAATAGTGCACATCTTCAGCCCACTATTTAAGGTCTTCCAAACGTTGAATTATCTCAACCATGCCCATGGCTTATGCTATTCTGTTTGTGACCAAAACCTGCAGCTTTTGACAAAACTTCATTTCTGAACTCCAGAATCTAAGAACCTGATCAAGTTCTTGTCTTAAATATCTGGTAGATGCCTCAAAATCCACATGTCTAAAACAGAACTCATCATCAATAAAGTCATTCTTCAATTTATATTCTCTGCTTCTTTGAATGGTTATCCAGTACCATCAACCAGAAGTCAATAGCTTACCTTGGAGTCTTTTTTATCGTTACTTTTCATATTCAGTTCATCAGCAAGTATGTCTAAAATCCTTCCTGCCTCTCTGTTACTCACTGTACTGCACAGTCTAGGCCCTACCATATTTCACCTGAATAATTTATAATAACTTCATGAATAGTTGCTTTTCTTCTAGCCATGTCTCCTTCCCAATGAGAAAACTCATACAATCACGGAATTGTATCTTTCCAATTCATATATTCGATCACCCCACTATCATTTTCAAAGTTCTTTAATGGCTCACCATCACTCTAAAACATAATTTAAACTTCTTTGCATGGCTAACAAGATCTTTTTTGATCTGGCTTCTTGCCTCCTCTCCTGCCAGCCTTAATCTCTCTCCCATACTTCCCTAAACATTTTATTTTCCAATTCTCATAAAATGCCTTTACTCACACATATCTCCATGCTTGTGCACATTTAGGTTCTTCTTTGCATAGTATCCTGACCCTTTCCTGTCTATCCATCAAACTCTCATTTATAATTCAAATCTAAACTCAAATAGTATCTACTGTATAAATTCCCCTGACTCTTGAGATCTTAGAATCTCCTTTCCCTCTATACATTACATATATTTAAAATATAATAATTGTTCTTTTATAATGATATATGTTGTTTATACAGTATGTTTGTCTCCTACTAGGCTATGCATTCCTTGAAGTCTGGCTTTTTGTTTGTACAATACTGTATCTTCATCACTTAGGAACACAATCAGACTTAGAATTTTTAAGAAATTAAATGAATTAATGGATATATAAAAATAAGAGTTTGACTGAAAAAAGATAAGGAATTATTTTTATTTCAACAGCTTACCAGCACTAACACTCATTATTCCAGTAGGCTAAGTTGCTTTGGAAATCTGATGTTTGACTCTTGCCTCCCTGTTAAGATTTTTAAAGTCAGTTTCATGGCGTTTCTTGTAGAGGGAGGCAGGGGTAAAATGGGAAGAACAGAGGTACAAAAGAAAAATAGGTATTTCCTTTATCACCACAAAATTCCCTTACATTTCAGGCATGCATGTATCTCTACCAAGGGTTAAGGTGAATGTTTGTTATTATTAATGAGTTATTTTAGGTCATTTATCAGTCAGACCTATTGGCTAGATTTCATAAACAGTAAGAGAAAAGTAAGAATTAGGTGAGGAAAATGATATTAGGCAAATGTATATTCGCCTGTGAAAGTAAGAACCAACTCAGTGTTTGCAATGCATCAATTCCAAAACTGGAATGCTCCTTTCTCTTATTTTACTTAGAGACTTTCCCACTGCAGGCCCCAGTTCAACCCTGGAAGACACAACAGTACAGAAGGTCTGAGAATAGATGCCAAACACACTGAGCCTTCTAAAGTCACATGAACAAGACCCAAAATAAAAATATGAAATAAAATAGAAACAAAGAGGAAGTAACTAACATCCTTTGTCTCACCAAGCTAGCAGGTCCATCCTACATAACTTATTACTTTGTTTGTTCAGTGTATTTATTCAGCTTTCTAAAGCTTACAACTTTTAAGATGTCACATATAGAATCTGATACTGTACTGGTAGAAGAGACCTAGACACTATGTAGTGTGGTGCTTACCAGGCCATGATCTCTCGAGGCTTTGGATTCTGATGTGATGCCTCAGGGACTAAACTTGAGAAAGCAAGCTTCAGCTTCCCTCCCATACTTCACCTCAAGCAGCAACCTTTTTATCTGTTTCATTTGTTTGTTTAATAATGAAATCCCATGC
Source organism: Plecturocebus donacophilus (assembly GCA_004027715.1). Taxonomy (NCBI): domain Eukaryota; kingdom Metazoa; phylum Chordata; class Mammalia; order Primates; family Pitheciidae; genus Plecturocebus; species Plecturocebus donacophilus. The sequence goes on along the minus strand of PVKP010018690.1, from coordinate 15,317 downwards.
AAAATTTTATTTGGTTGTGACAAAATAATTATTTATAAAAGTTAAAAATATTGTCATCTATTCAAAATTCCTTGCTTTATAGATGAGGAATCCGATGCTCAGAATGGCTGCATAATAACTCAAATTGGTAGCAAATAAATAGAACCTGCCCAGGTCTTCTAATGCTCACTATAATTTTAATGGTATACCTGGACTTGAGTTTTAGAGCCCAACTACCTGAATTCAAATTACCACTGACTTTGGGCAATTTATTTATCCTTTTTTGGCATCAGTCTTCAACAGAAAATTGGGGTTCATATTGGTACATACCTCATAGAGTTATTTGAAGGAGTAAATGAGTTAATACAAAGAAAATGTCTGACACATAGTAAGCATTCAAAAATATCATTGTTACTGTAATTGTAGCTATTATTCTATTTCACCAAACTGAAAAACATCAGAGTTAGGCAGTGTGTTTGTTTCCACACTGTTGTTGTATTGTTGCTACAGTTACCACCAACTTGGTAGCTTAAAATAACACAAATTCATTATCTTAAAGTTATTGCAGTCAGATATCGAAAATGGGTCTCACTGGGCTAAAAGTTAGATGTTAGCTGAGCTGATTTTCTTCTGGAGTCTCTAGGGGAGAATCTCTTCCCTTGACTTTTCCAGCCACCTCCATTCCTTGGCTGTGGTCCCTTTGTCCATCTTCAAAATCAGCAGTGTAGCACTATTCAGACTCTGACTCTGACTCTCACACTCCTGCTTCCTCCCACTTACAAACATGTTTTGTGATTGCACTGGTCTCACTCCAATAATTCAGGATAATCTCCCCACATCAAGATCCTTAATTCAATCTGCAAAGACCCTGTAGCCATGCAAGGTAATATATTTATATGGATATATTTGGAGAATCATTATTCTGTCATAGGTGGGTAATGTAAATATGCAAAACAGCTTTGTATAAGAAGAGGGAGTGGTATGTACTGCATAAGTTTTACCTATAGGCAATTGTGTGTGTGTGTAAACACATATACACAGAATATATGTATATCATGTATATATATGTGTGTGTGTGTGTATATATACACAGTTGCCTTTATATATATATATATGTATATCATGTATATATATATATATATGACAACTGTGTATATACACACATACACATATATATATGTGTATATATATATATATGGGCAACTATGTATATACACACACACATTGCCTTTATATATATATATATATATATATATATATATACACACACACATACACACACACATATAATAATACTAGGCTAGTCGAACTAATATATCCTAGACATGACTTGACTGAGGAATCTGGTTTGGGATCCTTGCCCTGTGTCATTCCATTATGTGGTTAGACCAGGTCTATATAATGTAAAGCAAAGAGGAAAGGGGGTGAGATTGCCTGAGTCTCTGTTATGTAAGCATCCTAGATAATTCAAGATATTTTTTCAGATTGAAACAAAATGATAAATGTCCTTCCAAGTTCATGCAGTCTGCTTCCTACATGCTTTAAATACCTGGATGTGGGAAATGACCCAGTTTTTATCTACCTTTATTGACTATTTCAAATTAAACTCTTTAGCAGTCAACAACAACAGGAGTCACTTGAACAGCTGCTTCATCCTACACTCTGATTTTATGTCTCTCTTTTAGCCATTACACCTGGTTGACTTGGAGATCCTCCAGGGACAACATCTGTTATCACTGTCTCCCTTGAAATCCAGGCCCATGGTTGTTTGACTGCAAACGTGGAAGAAAATCCAAACTGTACTTGTTTCTGTCATCTCATGGCTTTGTCACCATATGACAAATCAAATTACATTTCACAGTTGGCAGTTGAAAGAAATGAAGAAATAGTGCAAAGATACCTTTGCCATTAGAGAAGTAAAATATAAAACCTGTTGACTTATCTCCTTTACAAAAGGACCTCAAAAAGTTTATGGAAAAATGGAATTAAAAAATAAAAATTTTAAATACAAACTTGATTTCTCAACATAACCTCCATCAAGTTCAAGACACTTTTGTGAGCAATTATATCATCCATTTAGTCTATGCCTAAAGAACTGAGAGTGTTTGGAATTTAAGCATGCCAATTCAGTCTTCTTACATTATTAATGGAAGAAAAAAATGGGTGCCATTTAAAGTTTTTATTTCTAGTATTGGAAAACAAAAAGAAGTCAGAAGGAGCCAAATCAGGACTGTAAGGTGGATGCGTAATGATTTCCCATTAAAACTCTTGCAGAATTGCCCTTGTTTGATGCAAGAAATGAGCAGAAACATTGTTGGGGTGGAGAAGGACTCTCTAATGAAGCTTTCCCAGGCATTTTTCTGATACAGCTCTGGCTAACTTTCTCGAAACACTCTCAAAATAAGTAAATGTTGCTATTCTTTGGCTCTTGATTTGTTTTTGGCTGTGTCCCCACCCAAATATCATCTTGAACTGTAGTTCCCATAATCCCCATGTGTCATGGGAGAGACCCAGTGTGAGGTAATTGAATTATGGGGTTGTTATCTCCATGCTGTTTTTGTGATAGTGAGTGAGTTCTCATGAGATATGATGACTTTATAAGGGGTTTTCCCCTCACTTCACTCTGTACTTCTCCTTGCTGCCACCACGTAATAAAAAACGAGTTTGCTTCCCTTTCCACCATGATTATACATTTCCTGAGGCCTCCCTAATCCTGCGTAACTGTGAGTCAATTAAACCTGTTTTCTTTATAAATTACCAGTCTTGGGTATGTCCTTATAGCAGTGTGAGAACTGTCTAACATAGCCCTTTAAAAAGACAACAAGCAAAATACTTTGAACATCCCCCAAAACTGTTGCCATAACCATTGTTCTTCACTGGTCAGTTTGTGCTTTGACTGGACCACACCCACCTCTTGGTAGCCATTGCTTTAATTGGGCTTGGTATTTAGAATTGTACTGGTCAAGACATGTTTTATTTCTTGTTACAATTCCTTGAAGATATGCTTCAGGATCTTGATCCCACTTACTTAAAATTTTCATTGAGAGCTCTGTTCTTTTCTGCAGCTAAAGTAGACACAACAGTTTTGACATCCATAGAGTGATAACTTTGCTTAACTTTAATTTTTTAGTCAGACTGTGTAAGCTGAACCAATTGAAATACCTCTGATGTTGGTCATTGTTTATGCTATTAATTATCAGGCCTTTTCAATTAGATCACAAACAAGATTAATTTTTTCTTTGCAAATCAATAGGGTTGGTCTGTCCCTGCAGGCTTCATCTTCAACATTGTCTCATCCCATTTTAAATGAATTATCTATTTGTAAACTGTTAGTTGCTTTGGGAAATTGTCTCTATAAACTTTCTGTAAGCATCAATGATTTCCCATTCTTCCACTAAAGCTTCACTAAAAGTTTGATGTTTGTTTTGCTTCAATTTCACCAGAATCCATGTTGCCCTGATAAGGACTCTTTACAAACTGATATCTTATCCTTTTTAGTGCTTCAAACTAGATAATATTTACACTTGTTATAACAAGTTAGTACAAGTTGATTTTGATGTAAAAATTTTGAAATCTATGCATAGTTTTTTCATAGTGTGCATTTCCCATAAACTTTTTAAAGACCCCTTATATTTAGTATGATTGTTATCATTGCCAGTGTGGAAATCAGCTTTTTAAAATGGTTATCAAAAACATCTTCTGAGCTCACAATTCAAGTCATAAAATCTAGATCAGTCTTCATAAACAGAAGTGAGTGAGAAGCATTCAAGGCAACCGAGTGTCCTTGAGGAGCTGACACTGAAGGAAGGGTGAGGATGAAATAACAAGTAGGAAGAAGAGAAATGATAAAATAGAAAATGATGTTGTCATGTATTCATATATATGATATGGTGAGTATTTATGACAGTCAAAAGTCTTATACAAAAGAAGGAAAAGATTTGTCCAGGCTATTTCTAGCTATTAAATATTAATAGGTAAAGATCTACTAACAGTTAAAGGTAAAATAATCTAAAGCCTGTGAAAGTCATTACTTCACTGAATGTATGTTTATGAGCCATTGTTTATCCAATAGATGAAAGGTAATGACTTTTGTCACATGTCATATTTTTAGAAAAGAGGCAAACTCGTAACCATTAAGTCTTACTCCACTGAATCAATTTTTCTGTCACTAAAGATATATTAACATGGCCACTAAAACCAGTGGGAAAGATAAGGTATAAATGAGGGTGCAATGGTTGTTTTATTAACTCTCAGATAGTATATACATTGGCTATTTCTATTGTAACAAATTACCACAAACTTAGTGACCTAAAACAATATAAAAATCTATAGTTTCAGAGGTCATAAGTCTAAAAGTAGTCTTATGGAGCTAAAATCAAAGTGTTGGCAATCCTGCATTCCATTTGGAGGCACTAGGGAGATCTGTTTCCTTGTCTTTTCCATATTTTATGGAATACTTGCATTCCTTGGCTTGTAGCTTCTTCCTCTGTCTTCAAAGCATATCATTTCAACCTCTGCCTTGGTTGTTACATCTCTTCTTTCTGACTTAGACTGTCTTGACACCCTCTTATAAGGACCCCTGAGATTACATTGGGTACACCTAGATAATCCAGGACAATCTCGTTATATCAAGAGCCTTTACATAAACACATCTGAAAAGTGCTTTGTGCCAGGTGAGGTGATATGTTCACAGGTTCTAAGGATTAGGACATGAATATCTTTAGGGGGCCACTACCTGTCTATCATAGATCCACTTGTCAATAAAGACCTTATCCAGAATTTACAAACTCAAATGCCTACAGAAGATAGGCAAGGGATAGAAGTGAATGAGAAAAACCAAGAACTGGTGGAAACCGAGATAAATTAGAGAGTTAATAGCATTCTAAAAGATTCACAATTTTAAAAACATATGTAATTGCCATGAGGACAAAACAAAAGTTGTCTATGGTTCATTCCGAACTATTTGCAACCTTTGTTTTAAACCACATATTTGCTCCAAATGAGCCTCTTCTGCCATTATAAAGTGAGATGCTTTCTGTTAAAATTTCTACATGCGCTCTGCAGCCAATTACACACTTACATAAATATAGAAAAGGTTAAAATATAAGAATGCACTAAAAAATAACCAGAATGTGATTTAGAGGCATGTGTTAACTGAAAGACCCACCAAAAACTAATTGGAAGGAAAAGGCCAGGAAGGAAATTGACCATTGACATCTGGAAATACAGGATAAAATTTTTTTTTAAAAGATGGTGATCCTGCTCCCAGCAGGCAAGGAAAGACTTCTCTGGTTTAGAGACAAATAAGAGCCACTAAGTAGTCTGCAAGGATTAATGACCATATATTTTTGTAAACAACAACTGTGACTGTCTAACAAGTTCCAAAGACAGACAAGGAGATTAGCAATGTCGTGTTTCTGATGGACTTTGTCTTGGGGAGTTTTTGTTAACCCATGGGGTTTGATATGTGTTGTGAGTAAGAAAAAGGAGCTGAGCATAACATTATAAAGATGTGTTGAGTATTTGGCCATGATAAGGACTAAATCATCATCATTTAAAAAGTCCCAGGTTAGCAGACATACTCTGAGGCCTGCACCACAATCAGAATATATATCAGAATTTTATAAACAGTTAGATCAGAGATTATAAAGAAAAATTTCCAAGAAATTCAGTGTCCATGTCCACATACACAGAATTTTTTTAAAATGTATAGTTGGGGAGGAATGAAAAGATACATAGTCGATAGAGGAAGACAACTGTGGCAGCTCATTCACCAGGAGAGCAGACGAATCAATTAAAATTCATATAAGAAGGCTGATATGTTATTTCATGCAAAACTAAAATAAACAAACAAACATGACATTTCTCTTTCTCTGTCTCCCTTTCCGTGTGTGTGTGTGTGTGCGTGTGTGTGTGTGTGTGTGTAGAGAGAGAGACAACGAGAGAGACAGAATTAGAGAGAAATAGACAGTTTTATTGAATGATCTGTACTCAATAAGGGTGAAAATATAAATTAGTATTTTGTTGTTGTTCTATACCACTGTCTTCCAATAAGTTTTATCAGTCATTTTTTTTGCCTCTGGATGAAATCTCAAAAGCATAAAATAGCATTATCCATCACTCTCATATATAAGTGAATGGTCTGTTTTGATACAAAATGCCCAGTTTAGGCCTGACAAATACCGAAGCCTTATTCTCTTATATAAGTCAAACCTTCTTCCCAGTCATCTTGCATCTTGGGCCTGATTTAGGCTTGGAGATATGCAGTAGAGATGAGGAGCTTAATCAGCTTCTGAGCTTCGCTCTTATCTTCCTTACTTTTTACTCTATAGGTTGTCTCTATTTTTTCCAGAGGTAGAGAGGATAATGGGAGAAGAGAGATGAGGCAGAAAAATTTTTACTTCACTGATATGGTTGTCTCTGACACTGGTGGCCACCAAACACGCTCTTCCTTCTCTCTTCCTCTCTCTCTCTCTCTCTCTCTCTCTCTCTCTCTCTCTCTTTCTCTCTCTCTCTCTCTCCCTCCCTCTCTCTCTTTGCCCTCCTCTCTTTCTCTTTCATGAGGACCCTCTGTGGGGTCTTCAGAAACCTTCATTACTATGGATCTCTCCCTTGCTATTTATTTATCATGGGAGATGTCACCTCTACCACTTCTACATGGTTATTCATGATGCTCCCCTGGGCCCCAGCATCTAGTGATCCATTTCACACATACTTCCTCTCATGGGATCACAGGCCCTCTCGGGCTATCCTTTTAGGGCAGAATCTTTCAAGATGGCTCAAGTTCAGCTCCTACATTAGTTTACATCTGCTCCACATCTAGAAGAGCAGGCCATTTTGAATGCAGCCCTGTGTCTTTTCTCTCTTCCTACAAATGGCTCCACTTAGGTTCTTTCCTATATAAATTGTAGGTGTAAATCAGGTTTCTAAGTATCAGTGAGGACAGGCCAAGCTTGCCAGTGAGTTTCCTGAAGCATCCCTGAGCACATGTGAAATAATAGTTAAAGACCTCTCTCCTCTGTTTTTTTATACTCTCCTGTGGTCACACACAATCTTAGTATGCTCTGTTTCATATGATCTGTCAGCAACTATAGTCAGTATTGAAATCCCTCCTGGAACTTCTAGAAAGAGGAAAAAGCCACAATTGATATCCTGTTATATAGATAGGTAGATGATAGATATCTAATTTGATAGATGATAGAGAGATAAAAAGATATAGAGATAGAGATGTCTAGGTGTGGTGAGCTGTTCAAGAAATAATAAATTGGAGCCCAGTAATTCAGGGAAGAGATAAGAAGGAAGAGTAGTAGATTCCAGTAAGAAAACAACAGATTGGTGCTAAAGAAGAGGGCTGATTAATAATAGTGGGGAGGCAAAAAACTTAGAATAGTGATGACTGGCATTTCATTTTTAGTTGTTTTTGGATCTGGGCAGAAATGCCCTTCATGTATTTTAATTAATTTATTTAAGCATTATGCAGTGCCATGCATTGAGTATACAAAAATGAATAAGGCACACTGCTCTCAAAGAATTCATTGTTCAGTACAGAATACAAACCTGTAAGGAAATAATTTTAATACAGTGAGCTAAAGGTTAATTGAAGTATGGACATGGTGCCATCAGAGAATTGAGGTTTAGGAAATTGTGTCTACATGGTCAGGGAAAGTCTCACAGATAAGATGACCTTTAAGAAGTTTTAAATTAACGACAGAAGTTCACTGTACAGGAAAAATGGAGGCAGTGGGAGGAGGCATGTGGAGGAATGTTTAGGAAAAGCATTCCAAGAAGAAAGGACAGAAGCATAAAATAGCATAGGAATTTTAAAAAGCTATGAGATATTGGTATGCCTATAGCAATTTATATGAATGGAAATGAGGCTGAGAGTTAGGCAGGGTCTTATCAAAATTGATTCCTATTACTAAGATTAGAAATTTGAATTACATTCAGTAACCAGTAAGTATAGAACTTAAGCAATGTCATGTCATATTTGTGTTTTTAAAAGATGGCATTTATAGTATTATGATTTGGAGAAGTTATTTTGCTAACTGATGAGTAAGATTAATATATAAATGATAATATTTGCTTTAAGGAAGTTTTTAATTTTATCCTGATGCATTTAAAATATTATTTTGATAATGTTATAGTTATTTTGCAATATATTTTCTTCCCTTATTACAGTCTTCCCTGACATACTTACAGTTTAATATATAGTATAAACCTCTGTTGTAGTGGGAAGAGGGCTGAATCTAGGAACAGAAAATGGTTCTGAGTCCCTGCCCTTCTTTCTGGCTGTGTGTCCTTGGACAAGTCACTTAACTTCTCTGAAACTCAAGTTCCTTATCAGCGAAAGGGGGATACTGATATTCAAATTTTGGTTTGTTGTGAGGATTAAATTAAAGAAAAAAAGAGAACTATCTCTTGGACCTAAAAGGATTTCATATAAGTGTAGAAATATACATATACATATATATATACATATATATATACATGTATATATATATGTATATATATATATGTATATATATATGGACAGAGAGAGAGAAATATATATATATATATATAGAGAGAGAGAGAGAGAGAGAGGGAGATAAATAGCAGGAAATATATATATATATATATATGTATGTATGTATAAATAGAGAGAGAGAGAGATTTCTTTTTCTTTCCCCAGGACTCTCCTTCAGGGTTTCAATTCATGATACTCAGGATGAAGTTAGATGATATTTAACAAACTCTGCTGATCCTGACCTGGCCAACTTAGATATCTGCCTTTCTTTTCTGGATGAAACCATTAAGACTCAGAGAGTGATAATTAGTGATGAAGCCAGAACTAAAGTCTGGACTCCTAGAACTGAGTACTTTCATTACTTCAGAAATGGTTCTCTAGGATGTCTTCATAAACAGCAAACTGAAACCATATTCCAAGTGGTATTAATATATATGGAAATAGATCCTGATTCCTTGATCCAAAGGTACCAATTTGCTCTTTGAATAAAAGAGGAAATCTCATGGTTAAGAGAGAGAAACATATATCCCAACTTCTTTTCCCCTTAATGGAAGTAAGGTCTCCTTACCACAAACTGTACTGTAAACTCTTAACTACTTCTGGTGCCATCTAGTGATTAAAGATTGATCTGTTTGAAATGAAAGAAACATCCAGACTGAATAATAATCCAGCTAAGATAAACAATAAATAACCAATATCATCTTTGTGATGGAATTTTCACTAGCAAGATTCTAGATAAATACGGCAAATATTTTTAAAAATGCAGCTTTTCAAAAAAGTAAACAGAACTTCACTTACTAAGAATAGACTTTCTGTTTTTAAATTAATTTTTAATTAATTTTTGTGTTTTTAAATTAAGATTGTAAAACTAGGTTGAATAGAATAAATGAATTTAGATAAGATTATTTAGGTGGAAAAAGGGAAATTTCTTTGTTAGAAATATAATAAAAATTCAGAGTAAGAAGTTTGATTTTGGAGAAAATGGTGGGATAGATTCTCAAACCAATCTCTTGATGAAGGAATACCAAAATACAAAGAGAATGTATTTTTCAAAAACTCCTTGGGAGAGGCTTCAAGGTGGCTGACTAGATGTTTATTAGATCTGGTACTTGCCTTTTCCATGAAGAGAAGCAAAAATAGCAAATACATAATCACACTTCAAATAGATCATCAAAGAGTGAACACTAGAATCTAACAGAGAAGTGACAGGAAGCACTGAAGCAAGGAAGGAGAAAGAGGAAAGGCAGCCTGTTTGGCCAGGATTGGCTAGGAGTCTGGAGAAGCTCCCTAATGAAGATGAAGAGCAAGTGAGAGACCCTCAGAACTCTACATTCCCACCACAGACTCTTGTAATACTAGTTATGGTAGAGCCCCTGAACCTTCATGGACCCTGGGACTGAAATAAGGAGCTGCCTAGAGAGCATGTGAAGGCTCTGCTCTAGAGAGAGAGCTCACACTGGGTCCCACACACCTGCTGAGTCCTAAGCAGCTGCACTTCAGTGCCATTTTGAGAGCCCAGCCCTACCAGACTGCATCCTGCCTGGAGGCTCAATAGTGGCTGCATCTTTGCATTTCTGGAGCCCTACTGATATCCTTGCCTGCTGCAAGTGGGACCTAGGCAAGAGCCACTGGCAGTGGTCCTGCCCTCCTAGCAGAGAAGCAGCTATGCATTTTCATGCACCCTGAGTACAAATTCCACTGCTGACGATCACCACTGTTTTGTGCTCCTTTGGGGCCAAAGCACGAATGAAGTGCATGCCCTCTACCCCAGGCATTAGTTTGCTAAGGATAATGGCCTCTAGCTCTATCCATGTTTCTGCAAAGGGTATGATCTTGTTCATTTTATGGCTGCACAGTATTCCATGATGTATATGAACCACATTTTCTTTACAGATCTACCATTGATGGGCATTTAGGTTGATTCCATGTCTTTGCTATTGTAAATAATGCTGCAATAAACATATGCATGCATGTGTCTTTATGAGAGAACAATTTATATTCCTTTAGGTATATACCCAATTACAGTACTGCTGAGCTGAATGCTATTTCTGTTTTTAGCTCTTTTAGGAATAACCACACTGCTTTGCACAATGGTTGAACTAACTGACATTCCTACCAAAAGTGTTTAAGCATTTCTTTTTCTCTGAAACCTTACCAGCATCTGTTATTTTTTTACTTTCTAATAATAGCCATTCTGACTGCTGTGAGATGGTATCTCATTATGGTTTTTATTTGCATTTCTCTAATAATTAGTGATGTTGCATATATTTTCACATAGCTTGTCGGTTATGTGTATGTCTTCTTTTGAAAAGTGTCTGTTCATGTCCTTTGCCCACTTTTTAGGGAGTTGTCTTTTTTCTGGTAAATTTAAGTTCCTTATAGATGTCAGATATTAGACCATTGTCAGAAACATATTTTGCAAAAATGTTCTTCCATTCTGTGGGTTATCTATTTACCCTGTTGATAGTTTCTTTTGCAATGCAGAAGCTCTTTAATTTAATTAGATCCCATTTATCAACTTTTACTTTGATTGTAATTGCTTTTGGTGTCTTGCCATGAAATCTTTGCCTATTCCTATGTCCAGAATGATATTGCCTACATTAGAAATGACAGAATCTTAATAACAAATGGAAGATGTTAAAAAGCCAGAGATAAAAGAAAGATTACTTTCAAAGAGGCAGTAGTTAGACTGTGAGCTAACTTCTCAACAGCAATAATAGAACTCAGAAGATAGTCAGTCCAATAATATGTTACATTGGTTGGAAGGAAATAGACAACAACCTAAAATTCCAAACCCAGGGAAAAATATATTTCAAGACTGACAACAAAATGAACATTTTTTAGGCAAACAAAGCAAGAGTTCACCCACTCACCAAAAGGAAACCTACAATATGCACATCAAGTAGAAGGAAAGTGATTCTGGATGAAGGTCTAAGATACAAGGAGGAATGAAGAACAAATATCAGGTGATAATTATGCAAACTTGTCATTAGCTGTGTTTTCTGCTTTTCATTATGGCTGTTAAGAAATTTCTATTTCTTTGAAGTCAACTGTCTTTATTCTCTGGAAAATTTTAAGACTTCTCTTTGCCTTTGTTGTTCTGCAGTTTAATTATAATACTCCTGAGTGTTGATTTCTATTTATTTTATTTGTTACACATCTGGCTTCTTGGATTTGTAGATTAATGTGTTTCAGCAGTTTTGGAAAAGTTTCTGCGATTATCTTCTTTAAAATGTCCTCTGAAAATATTGTCAACCCATTATTGTGTGTTGCATGATCAGAAAAAGTACATGTATGCAGAATACATTAAGAACTATTAAAACTATATAATACAACAACCCAATAAAAAATGAACAAATGAGTAGACATTTCACAAATGATGATATATGAATACTCAATATGTATATGAAAAGTTATTAGTCATCAGGAAAATTAAAATGAAAACATAATTAAATACTACTACACACTCATTGAAATGACTAGAATTAAACTAACCACATACAGTACTAGTGAGGATATAGAGTAACTAGAACCCTCATACTCAGTTGGAAAGAATATAAAATATTAGGAACACATTGGAAAATAGCTTGGCAGGTTTTTTTAGTTAAATAAAACCTTCCATATGGTAAAGACACTCCACTTTTTGGCATTTACCCAAAATAAATGAAAGCGTATGTCCATAAAAACATGTGTGGATATTCTTAGAAACTTTATTTGTAACAGTGAAAAACTGGAAACAATCCAAATGTCTATTCATAGGTGAATAAAGAAACAAATTGTGGCATATCAATGCAACAGGATATAACTCAGTTAAAAATAATGAACTACTTATCCAGATAGCAATATTGATAGTCTCAGAATCATGATGCAGAATGAAATAAGCCAGATTGAAAAAATAACATACATATACATACTGTATGACTCCATTTTTATAAAGTTTTAGAAAAAAATTAATCAATAGTGACAGAAATCAGACAAATGGTTAACTGCAAATAGAGGAGGAGGGAGGACAAGATTACAGGAGGCATGAAAATACTTTTGGGGTGATGGCAATGTTTGATATCTTGATTTTAGTGATAGCTTTATGGGTATATACATGTGTCAAAATTTATAATTGTATGTTAATTTTACTAAAAGATGTTTTTAAATAGCAAAAACCAAAACTAGTTATAGAAGATAAATAAAGTTGGGGAAGACAAGATATAGAATTATTTGGTTTTACTAAATTACCCATCTTCAGAAAGTTAAATGTAAATGATCAAGGAAAACTTTTCAGGCATTTCGGAAGCAATTATTTTCTGAAAGATTGACACATTCCAGATATTCTGCATACTAGACAACAGATTTCTCATGAACAATCATTTTTCCAAACACTAGCTGTCTAAAGATTTTATTACTTATATTCAATCTATTGACATAAAATTAGAATTTCTCCTCTTCTACTTCATTTTGCATAAAATTTCCAGTCCTATTTTTGAAACAAAGAAAATTATTGAGGCAAAGAATATTGTCTATTATCCTAGATATCCATCATCAATTATTTTTGTAAATTTAGTTGTTTTTAAATACTGATTTATAAAAATAAATGTGATGTTTGTCAGTTCAGTACACCAACAAATTGGAAGGCTGCTTATATATTTAAATGCAATTAACATATTATTTGTTTTCTCTTTTTAATAGGAAAAATGTTTTAATTCAGAAAAAGTATCATGTGAAATAGCTCTAGTGCTTCTTTTGAGCTGGTACATTTTGGTAAGCTAGTAATTATAATTCAATGTCTTAAACATTAAATTCAGTAGTTACAATTTATTAAATGATGCTAATTTTCATATAACCAATATTTTAAATAGGTTTAGCTTTCATTTACATGTGTGATATTATAATACAGCAATGATGTGGTTCACTGTAAATTTAAAAAATAAATTACATTGCAATGTGGTCATATATGCACAGATTACACAGTTCATGTCTCTTTATAATGGCAGAAAAATTATAAATATGCATATTATAAATTTGAATGCTAAAAGGAAATTTCAATGACTTTTTTTTTCTATTATTGTCTTTTGGAAATTCAATTAAATGTGTTAGAATTTCTTACTCTGTCCTCCGTGCTTTGTAACCTTTTATCCTCCATACTTTAATTTTTTGGTCTGTGTTGCATTACCAGTAATTCCCCCTCATCTATCTTCCAGTTTATACATTTTATTTTAGGTTGTGCCTAAGTTACTGTTAAGTCTACTCTTTGAATTTTTAATTCTGTTTAATGTAATTTTAATTTATAGAATATCAAGTTGGCTGTTTGAAATCAATTTGGTTACTTTTTGTTGTTTCCTTTACCTCTAGATGTTTTCAAGACTTTCTTTTATTTGTTTAGGAATGTAAGTGTTTTGTGATAGATGTCCATTAATTTTAATATTTGAATTTGGCCTTTCCTGAAAAATCTATACAAGGCCAGGTCTGAATTGTTATCCCATCTTTGTTCAATTGCAAGGCAATCCTTTTAGAACTCTGAGTTGGGTGAAAGTCAGTCTTACTTTCAGGTCATTTTTATTCTATGTATACTGAGCTATTTGGGGGTCCCAACTTAATGCAGGGGGAGTGTTCTATTAGGCTCCGTATCTGGGTTGTATAATTTTATTTTTGTTTCCTTAAACTCTTGTGGCTGTTTACATCAAAATTCAGGTTGGCAAATTCCTTCTGGGGAAGAGCAACTTTGATAGTCAGTTAACTTTTCTGGGTTTTCACTCTTCCTTCAGTTTTAACCAGATAATTATTTGCTATTTTACCAGCTTTTTAATAATTTTAACAATGTATATTTTAAATTTTCTTCAGCAATTTATCTTTTTGGTGTGTAAAAAAATTCTTTTTGTTATGGTGGTGGAGAGCAAATGGCAGACTAAGCTAAAAACCTGGCCTGTCACTAGAGGAAAGTGCAGAATTGAAGTTTGGAATTTGAACAATTTTTAAATGTAACACACACACACATACACACACACACACACAATTTATATTGGTTGGCTTATTTTGAGTATTGATGGAATCACTTGTGTAATTTATCTGATACATCAATGAAGACTGTTATAAATAGAAGAATAACTGTTTTCAATCAGCTATTTGTTGTCAAACATGTAACATTTGACCATTTACAATCTGAGAGTAAAGCAGCACAAGAGAAACATCCAAGGAAATTACTTCTCTTTTTAAGGTCATCTATAAATCCAGTCCCCGTAGCAACACAAATACATATCTAGATTCCTTCCTTTACACTTTATATTTTGCCTAGTCATTTCTTTTGCAATTAAATTAATTGCTTCATTGTTAATTCAACTTTCACTCTCTGTCCTTTCAAAAAATTCTAAAAACAAGCTGATGAATAGAAAAGTAAAACATTGTTGCTGAGCTAGTTATTTATAAGAAAATAAAATCAACTGTGTCTGAAATGTCAATAATGTACAAATAAGCACGTTTCTAAATTCAATTGTTAACATGTATAAGATGAATGGTAGCAAAAACGAGATTTGTTATTTATTCTCCCTGAGTCGAACTAAATATTTTACATAAATTAGTCTCTTCTGGATAATATTTACATTATACTACAAATATTGACAATGACTATAATTTGTTTTTTTTAGAAAAAGAGAGAAAAGGAGAAAGAAAGAAAGAAACAGCAAAAGAAAGAAAAAAAAGAATGAAAGAGAGAAAGAGGAAGAGAAAGAGGGAGAGAGAATGGGATTCTTGTTTTATTGCCCAGGCTAGAATACAGTCTAAAAATGGGTATTAAAAACCTCTTTTATGCCAATAATTGTGCTTAACAATGGAGACAGGAAGGAAT
>PVKP010018689.1:0-43838 GCA_004027715.1 Plecturocebus donacophilus | reverse complement strand
TGATTCTGTGAGTTCATCACACTCATCCTCCATCAAGCCTTGTTCTCTTGCTGATGAGGAGCTGCGATCCCTGGTAGGAGGAGAGGCATTCTGATTTCGGGTGTTCTCAGCCTTTTTGCACTGGTTTCTTCCCATTTTTGTGGATTTATCCACCTGCCGTCTTTGTAATTGCCGACTTTCAGATTGGGTCTCTGAGTGGATGTCCAGCTTGTTGGTGATGAAGTTTTTTCTGTTTCTTAGTTTTCCTTCGGAGGGCGCCCCTTCCCCACAGAGCTGGGCCTTCCCAGGTTCAGCTGTGCTTGTTCTCAGCCTCAGCGCTTCCAATTGCTGTTCTCCTTGTGGGGATGGGACCAGCCGAGCCCGTCTAAAAGGGCATCCAGTCCCTTACACTCCGCACTGCACCGAGAAGCGCCGCGCCGGCCAAAAGAGTCGCGCTGGTGACCCGTGTGGCTCCTTCGCCGGTAATCTCTCAGTCTGTGGGCATCAAAAATTCGTCTGCAATTGCGGCTTCCACTTGCTCTCTGCGCCTTCACCGGGAGCTACAATCCTGAGCTGCTGCTACGCGGCCATCTTGGATCTCTCTCTGCCCGGTGATGAAGTTTTTCTGTTTCTTAGTTTTCCTTTGGTGGACGCCCCTTCCCCACAGAGCCGGACCTTCCTGGGTTCGCTGTGCTTGCTGTGAAACTCTCAGTCCCCAGCGCTTCCAATTGCTGTTTTCCTTGTCGGGATGGGACCAGCCGAGCCCATCTGTCCCGTATACTCCACACCCGGAAGCTCCGCGGTAGGGCACCGGCAAAACAGCCGCGCCGGCCAAAAGAGTCGCGCTGGCGACCCGTGTGGCTCCTCTGCCGGGAATCTCCCGGTCTGTGGGCAACAAAAATTCGTCGGAAAGTGCGGCGTCCACTCATTCTCTGCGCTTTCACTGGGAGCTACATTCCTGAGCTGTTGCTAATCGGCCATCTTGGATCTCTCTCTATTAATCTATCTTTAAATTAATTCACCATAACCATTGGGAAGTATGGAATTTGACTCCTTTGTTCTTTTGACATACCCCTATTTCCCCCACCTTTGGGCATCATAATATGGTGAGAGGAGGGGACTAACTACATTGACCAATAACATTTCTCTAAGATTTTTCTAGTCAAATGGTCTCTATTCATGACTTACATAACTAAGCATATATTTAAAATAATACACATACTAAAAAATATGCTCAGAATTTCTAAGATCACCAATCTCTTCAGCATTCACTAATAAATATCAAAGTAATTATACAATAAAAATAGTCTCTAAATAATAAATAGAAAGTATTAAGTTACTGCAAAATTAATTGCAGTTACTGCTATTTAAAAGTAATGGCAATGGGGCGTGGTGGCTCATGCCTGTAATCCCAAAACTTTGGGTGGTTGAGGTGGGTGGATCACTTGACGTAAGGAATTCAAGACCAGCCTGGCCAACTTGGTGAAAGCCCATCTCTATTTAAAAAAAAAATTAGCCAGGTGTGCTGGCATGCACCTGTAATCCTAGTTACTCAGGAGGCTGAGGCAGGAGACTAGCTTGAACCTGGGAGGCAGAGGTTGCAGTGAGCCGAGATCACACCACTATATTCCAGCCTAGGGAACAGAGTGAGACTCTGTCTCAAAACAACAACAAAAATAACAACAATGAAGTAATAGCAAAATGGCAATTACTTTTGTACCTACTGAATAAAGTCTTTTTTCTGACTTCTGGCACTGTCTTCTCAGATTCACTAAATGACACCCTTCTCTGTTATCATTTGAAGTATTCTATATACTGTTATCAGTTAAGTTTCCTAGACATGTAAAACATGTATGTACACACATATATACAAGTATGCACACATACATAAATTGATGTATATATGTACACATGCATAATTTGGTATATATGTATATAAATAAGCTTACTATAAGTATTTTTCTATTTTTTTTAATTTGACACAAGAATATGTGGTCTTAGAGACATTTCCCTGTCAGTAGCTGTAGTGCTATTTGTTTTTAAATGCCACAGTTAATTTAATTATTTTTTGAGTTTTTGACTTTATATTTTCTCTAAATTTTTGCTTTCAAAAGCATGCTGTTATGAACATATTTGAACATGCTTTTTTGTACTTGTAGTGCTATTTTTTAGATTAGTCATCAAACAGTGCCAGTACTAGTCAAAAGAATGTCTATTTAAAATTTAACAGATACAGAGATATTACCTTCCACAGTGGTATTAAAGGTTCTTCCTCTTTGCTTTTCAAAACTTGAAATTGTCAAAATTTTAAACTTTGACTAAACTGATAAGAAAAATTATATCTCATTATCATAATCTTCATTTCCTGGATTTCTTCTCTGATCAAGCACTTCTCACATGTTATATAGCAACTTGTATTTTCTTTTCTGGAAATTCCCTGGCAATATCCTTTTTTTTTTTTTCTCTATTGAGTTGTTCATATTTTGTAAGAATGTCTGATATATAAGGAATGTTAATCCTTTGTTGTATATACTGTAAGTTCCTCTCTTAGTCACTTATAATTTAACATCTTGATGGCACTTTTCGTCTCGTGTCGTAAGTTTTACTTGTGTAGTCTAATATGTCAGTCTTTTCCTGTATGTCTATATGTTATATGGCTGTTTAGTTTCCATGATCTATTTAAGATTTATGGTACGTTTTGATCTCTTACAGGGCAATTACAGTCTCTTCTTCTTTTTCAAAATATTCTTAGATATTTTTGCATTTTAAAATCTACTTTTGTTTTTAATCCTCAAGACCAATTTATCTCAATTGTTTTTTTCCTACACCTTTAAGTAAAAAATGCAATGCATTTATTTTTTATTCTCCTTGTTTTTTAAAGACTACACTTAAGATAGTAGATTTTCCTTTGAATGAAATATTTAATGCATCTCACAGTTTTTGGCATGGAGTTTCCTTGCAACTCCCACTTAATTGTGATCTGGAAATGATGAGAACAAAATGACTCCTATTTCAATACCTAACTCCTCTGTTGGTTGCCTCCAAATCTCCCAGTCTTAGCTTTGCCTCCCCTCACAAGAGTGATACCTAGACTACTGCTACTACAATCTCCAACAGAAGTTTCCTTTGAGTTTCATAGGTGTACTTTTCCTCTGTTGGTTTCCATTTCTTTTTTATTAGAATTATTTACAGTTTATGGCCCAATAATGGTTCATTTTGTTGTTTTTTAAGCATATAATGTGTGCACATGCAGGAGTGTATTGGTGGTAGAAGGAATTAGTGCATTTATTCAATCTGCCATCTTCAACCTAGAATCTCTATTTCCTAATTGTCAGAAATGAGGTAGACATGGGAGTCTGTGGGCACCAAATATGAACTACAAGTAAGTCCTCCTTAGTTTTCTTATTCATTGTGATCTACTTTTGTTTTTAATTCTTAACACCAATTTCTCTCAGTTGTTCTTTTCCTACCTTTTTGAATGCTTCCTAAAGTAAAGCACTTCCTAAAGTAAAGCAATTTTGGATTAAGATTTGCCTTTTTATCAATTGGTTCCTTGGATGAAATTGAGTGCATTTTGCCACTGCTACTCTAATTAAGGGATTGGTTTTGCTGAGGTCATTTATATGAATTCTTCCAGTTGACTTCTTCATTCCTGTTGGTGGATTATTCAGCATTTATCAAATTTGTCTCATTTGACTGACAGCTCAAAGTCATTTCCTGAAATACTAGTTTCCTGAGTTGATATAGTTACCCCTACTTAAATAGATTTTTATAAATTTAATTATGGAGAAAATGTTTAATACATCAACTGAGATAGGACTCTAGCACTGAAAATCCCAAAAGTGTTTTAGTGAAGCAAATTCAGCCTGATTAATCTCTTTGACTTCTAATTAGTGAAACCAGCAGGCATTTAAGCAAAATAACAAAGTAAAGAGTATACCATTGAACTTCAGCTGCCCAGCAAACCTACCATGATTTCCTTCTTGGTTAAACAAAATTAACCTGCAAGATGAAGTCCTTTATCATTTATTTATTTAAAAGCAGCTTCTGTGTTCTGTGTGCCACACTGATGAGACTGAATAACATGAGCTTTCAACTTTCAGATCTAACATTGTGAGTTTGTTTGTATTTCAGCATAAAAATACTCTGCAGATTAATTCAAGCAACCAAAATGGCCCAAGAATCACTGCCTTTATTTCGTAATGTTGCAGGAGGTGTTTTTGTTAGGAGCTGTTATTGTTAGTTCAACTCATGAAATCTTATTCTGTGAATTTTGGAATGTATTGGAGTGGGCCTTGATGTCAATTAGAGCCTGCTTCAACTTATATGTACCCTAATGAAGAGATAATTTTGTGATATAGATACATAAAGCACCGATAAGGACAGTGCAACATTCAGAAAATATACTTATTTGTTTTTAAGTTTTCACCTAAGTTTGGATTGGAATAGATGAGGTCATCCTATAATACTCTGTCATCTTGGTAAGTGTGATCTCAGATAAAAAACAAAAATAAGCATCGCTTGGAATCTTCTTAAAATTGTGTACTACTAAACCCCTCCCCAGATCTACTGAATGAGAATTGGCATATTAATATCATCAGGAGGTGTGCATGTGTATCACACTTTCAGAAACACTGCTCTGGGTAATTTAATTAGACTCTCCACAACTGTTGAAATGAAAGGACACAATGAACAACAAGAAATCTGATGAGTTTTCTTGCTAAGTGTCTTCCTAGTGTATATGTAAAGTAATCCTAAAAGTATGTTTTCCTTTCAACTTGTTTTGCTTCTGAATTTTTTTATTCTTTTGAGTTATAGGCATATCTACTTTTTTATTACCTTAAATGAGGTCTTTATTAGCTGTAATTTGTGCTAATATAGAAGCTATCTCTTCTTACTGCTTCTAGTGTTAGTTTTTCCAGATTAATTTCCACAAGTCTACTAGACAGACTTACTTACAATGAAAATCCACACCTAGCACACTTCTACTATTATTCTGTGATGTCCTTCCATAACTTTTAGGATGAAATGACAGATTCTTGGCACGTAATTTAAGATGGTTCACAGCCAGGTTTGTGCCAACCATTTTATCTTGTAAATTATAGCCATCGTTGATGTAGCAAATGCTGCTGATGCTCCTGCATGTCCTCTCAGACCACCTGTTTTACGTCTCAGCACTGTGAAATCTCTCCCCAACAATGTCCTGTGGCTCTTTTTGACAAAGGGCTTTCTCTTCCAAGCCAGAGTTTGGGATGCCTCCCCAGATGCAACTTGAAATGCTGGAAATTAAAACTCCTGGGAAACCCTCAAATAACTGGGGATCAGAGTTGTAGATAAATATCTCAGCCTCACTATCAGTTAGTAGATAAATATTTCAGTAGATAAATATGCCTCACTCTAATGGGATAATTCTTAGACTTTTTTTTCTTATTGTTTCTCAGGAATTTTCCAGTGAAATAGAGTTCCAGCTACACAAACAATATTTGACTTGATAACATGCTTTGTTGTTGTTTCTCCCTTTTTACTTTCCACACGCTTCACATGTACTTCTTGGAATCACCTCACCAAACTTCTTAAACCCAAGTGTTTGACTAAAATTGTGCTTTCCAGGAGAACCAAAGTCAAGAAAGTACTGGAAATGGCCCTTGAAAGCAGATCCTCAGCATTAGACTCTGAAATTGGATAATTTTTCAGTGAGATGGAAACAAGGATCACTTTACTGGTGGTACATGAGGTGGGAATGGCATTTTGTGCTAGGTTAAATTGGGATCAGGTGGAGGTGGAGTGACAAGCATTGGCTTCTACAAAAGTTTTAGCACTTGGAACATATAAAGTCAAAGGTGAATATAAGGATGGCGGATTTGGCTGCTATTTGTTAAATGCTCTGGAATCCATGAAGAAAAATAATGTAAGTCTCAGATTAGCAAACTTTCTTCTCAGGGTATGCTGTGACTTCCAGAAAACTTCTATGCCAGCATTTTTAGAGACCCTCATCTCCTACAGCTAGAGGAGAGATTCTGGTGAAGAGAAGGCCAATGTTAGATAGAAGTGGCAAAGCTACTAGGGAGACTGAATACTCAACCCCACAGTTTTATACCAAAGACAAGAAAGGACTGGAACCCTGCAACCTGGAATATCAGGCTAGATGCATTTGAAATACCTAGATTATCCTGAAAATGAATGTCTTCCTTCTTGTTAGAAGAAACAGTATCACATTACTTAGGGACCATGTGATGGCTTCATTTGATTCAGATGCTTCCCCTAAAAAAAAAATTTCTTTCTCAAGAACGATTTACCTTTCTTTTTTGCCGCTATAGCTCAGTATAGCACAAGTAGGGACATGTAGCCCGTGCTCCACTAGTTTCTAGTCCTGAGCCATTTATCAGACTCAGAGCCCCATCAATCAGTTGGAAGACTGGGACCATTTCAGAAAAAAGCCCTATAGCACTACTGCAAGAATTAACAATAAATATTACCCAATTTGTTCATTTTCCAAAGAGACCTTCAGCCATTTCCAAAGTAATATTCAGATACTCTGAGTCATTGCCTATAGCATCTAAGCTGACATTGATGTCAGTGGTCCACAAAACACCTTCATGTCCCTGTTATCAGAATTGATGCAAGAGGAGCCAAGTAATAAATAGAGCATGTCCCAAGTTTATCTTTCTGATTCCTGAATGCATAATTAGGATAGATATTCATAGCAGCTGCTAAAACCCTCTAAATGGATTCCTGGTCTATGTAATGAGTCGTTATGATAGAAGAATCGTGTGGAAGCTCCTGAAACTCATTGGCCAAAATAGTAAATCAGAGGTAATAACACATTCATATTAGAATTTCAGAGATTCGTGACGTTCTCAGACTTAAAAGGATACATCTGGGCATGGTGACTCACACTTATAATTCCAACACTTGGAGGGGCCAAGGTGGGAGGATAAATTGAGCCCAGGAGTTCAAGACCAGCCTGGGCAACATAGTGAGACCCCCATCTCTACAAAGTTTTTAAAAGTTAGCCAAGCATGGTGGCACATACCTGTTGTCCCACCTACTCAGGAGGCTGATGTTAGAGGGTCATCTGAGCCCAGGAGGTTGAGGCGGCAGTAAGCCAAGATCAAGCATTCCAGCCTGGGTGACAGAGTGTAAGGTCTCAATAATAATAATAAGGGTGTGAAGGGAGTAGTTGCTGTTTAATTCATCCATTTGTTTATCATTTATCTATCTATCTATCTATCTATCTATCTCACAATTACCAGTACTGCTCTTAATGATTTAATAAGTGAAGACTTGAAATTGTGGGTTATGTTTCAAACAAGAAAGGGTTTTGCAGCATTTTCAAGCTGTGGTACAAGCAAGATTCTTTACTCTTCTACTCAGGCCATATGCCCCAGCAGTTCCAATGGTGCCATAGGTATTCATGGAAGATCCACTGTGTGAAGTCTCTGACAAGTCCAGATAGGCGAGATATAGCGTAGACCCCTACACTTCTAATGCCCAACCATATATTCTGAAATAGATAATCACTTACTGTTTGCAAAGCAACTCTTGGAATGGACTTCTGGGAAGAGTACAGACGAAATCCCTGACCAAGTGCCATCAATTGACATTGCAAGCAAAGCCAACTATTATGACCATGGAATTGCCATACATCCACAAATTTAGAAGATATAGCAGATGCAACAGTAATCTATTACATGATAAAAATTGTATACTTGGAATCAAGCAACATCTGGTCCAGAATACATATGTCAGTTATACAAGTAGGTGGCCCAGGATCCTACATTACCTATGTGGGTTGCCCTGACAACTCTCCCTGAGTTTACACCTATGGGTTCATGAGGAGTTCTGCATGACTAGCTGATAGAGGAGGATAATGTTGGGCCTGCTTTAAAGAAGGATCTGTGAATGTGTTGGCACTACCTGCAAATGAATGGTTGCTACATTATAGTCCATTTAGGTATGGTCATAGATGTCAATGGTGAGCAGAATCCTCATAGGAGTAATACATTCAAGCAGTATACTTGATCATCTCCTTTGTTTGGAAGAAGGTGTCAGTGAAAAATATATAGGTGAATTAATGGGTGGTGGTAAATTGTTTAGCCATTCACAGAAGCCTGGAAAAAGCAATATTGAAAAAGTGAAGGTGATCTGTCATGTGGATGAACTGTCTGAGACTGGGTTAAAGGTATGCATGTATTTGTTTCTGATCTCAGAGAAAATATCCTCCACAGATAATGCAGAGAGAAGCCAGGTATGTAGGATGGCTTTTCCAGTGAAGGTTGATCAGCCTCTGACTTCAGCCCTTGCTTACCCAGTTGGTACATTATCAGGGTATACCTGGTGCCAGGAATGGAGGGTATGCACAGGCCTGTCAGTAAGGATTACATTTCATGAAGGTTGATGCAGTACTCTCTCTGCTGAATGTTCAACCTATCAGAAGCAGAAATCAGCCTAAAGTTCTAGATGGGGTACTTTGAGGAGAATAATCAGTGCTTCATGACAAATTGATTACATGAAATCCTTTCTGTCTTTGAAGGTACAGCAATTCATTGTTAGTGGGACTGATACTATTCCAAGTATCTGTTACTTTCTTGTCTTCGGTGCTGATGTCAGCACTGCTATTAGTTTAGACAACATCTGATTTACAACATGAAGTCTTACATAACATGACTTTAATAAACAGACCTGTTTTAAGTAAAGGAGGTAAGACGGGCACAGACTCACAGGATCAACTGGTTCTACCACACACTGCATCCTTTAGAAACTGTTGTCATCACAAAGTATAGAAATGCCTCTTAAGTTTCAGTCAAAGTGCAATCTTGGGAAAAATTTCTTAGAGGTTTTGAGTACTGTCTCCTAAATTGCATTACAAATATTAAACCAACAGTCACTATAAGGTACTATTTTCCTGATAGCTAAAACACATCAAAATACACACAAGGTCAGGAATAAAGGGGGTGGAAGTAAGACTTTAAATGACCCACTTGGGATATTTGTGTTTCCTGTCCTGACCACTATGGATTCTGCTGGGCTGTGGGGTTCTAGTCTCTGAAACTCTATGTGTAGTAACATTTTCAACAGGGACATAGGAAGTAACATAAAGCTACATTTTGTGTTCTCATGCTAAGAGACCGCTGAACAAAAAAGTAGTTTTTAAACTGGAAGAGTTGATTGACTTCTAGGATTGAGATCTAGGATGGCTGCTATATAATGGGGTTAGAGAGCAGTATGACCGGAACTCAGGGGCCCACTAGGATGCCTCTTACTCTTTCTATACCTAGTAATAACACTCAGTGGGTAATTGCACCAAACATAGCCTGCTGAGAGCAGATGATCACGGATTTTGACCCTTTTGAAATAATGCTTTGTTCGCCCCACTGGGCAATTTACTCTAGATCAGTGGACATACTATATAAGGGTGAAGGAAATTTATATTGAGTCCAGGTATGCTCATAGAACAAGCTACAACTATTTCGTTAATTCTTTGCTTTAAGCTTTGCTTTTTGTGTGTGTGAGATTTTGACTGGCACAATGCTGAGCACATTCAGCAAAGAAGATGCCATGTAAGGCATGAAAAAGCTAAACAATACAGGAGTATTCTGCCACAGATGTTATTTCATATCCCCTGCTCCACCGAAGTTTATCTGAAGCTCTGTTATTCATTAGGCTGATAGCTTCCTACTTTAAGTGTTTGACTCTCCTGTTGTCTTTGATCAGGGCCTGTCTTAAAGTTATTAGGAGCTTGTTTCTCTACATCTAAGTAACCCAGAAATGTGTGAATGTATGGGGAAAGAGTTGTCGGGAGAGAGAACCACTCTGAGGATAACCCTCATTAATGGGAGATGGGAGACCTGGATAAATAACCTAGCCTTATATTCACTGAGAATGTTGATGCCTGTTATATTTAGTTTCTTAGGTAGTCCCTGAAGGATTTGACACTGTTATCCTAAAAGAACAAATTGCTCATTAACACATACGCTTTTATTTCACTCACTTTCCTATCACATTTCCCTATTGATTATTTGTGCTTTCCAATTTCTTGCCTCAAGGTCTAATTCTGGGATTCCCCAAACTAAGGCAGTGAGGGTCTCACTATTCCTTAAACACATCAGGTTCACATTCAAAATGCCTACATGCTAGATGGTGGCTAAGTGTGACTATTAGGGTAAAAATTTCTTGAGCATTCTCTTAAGAGACTTCACGTGTAGATTACCTTCACATAATAAGGAAGACCTTATTACTCTGTTGAATTTAGTATGGTAAAAATTCTGTCTCTCTGAATTTTTTAAAGCATGGAAACCTGGTTTTGTCAATATGGCACAAGAAAAAAAAAACACATTCAGACTGAGAGACCAGATCATCAAGAAGATGAGCACACTCTGAGCAGAAGGAAGGCATTGAGAGTGGACAGAGGGAGGATGCAGACCCTGGGCTGAAGTGGGAGAAAGCTGGGCACCCTGCAAAGTGCTGCCACATACCTGGACTCATTCCTGGTGCCTAGTGGCTCCTGGGAAGAAATTAGCTAAATAGGTGTGAAGTGGCCTACTCTCTCCACAGAACTCTGAAATCCTAGCTGCAGGACACAGCATGATTACCATGGACATTTGAGCTGGCAGGGAGAGTTGGCAGGGACAGGACTCAGGCCTCCATGGAGCCCAGAGGGTTTGGCACAGGAACAGCTACAGTGGAGCACAGTCAGGGATGCCTATCTCCCAAGGCTTGCCACTCTCCTCTAAGTGGTTTTGGCCTTTGTTGACTGCCAAAACTAGATAGAACAGGGCTATCCTGCCCATGAAATAGGGCCAGTCTGGCTTCTCCCAGGGTCATTGCCTGGCCTCAACTACTTGCAGCACAGCCTCAGATGCCTAATCAGGGTGCTTCCCAGGAGCCACTTCCATAGTTCTTTCACCAGCAGACCCCATCTGACCAACAGCTTTTGTAGTCAGGCCCCTGCCAGTGCACACCTGCCCATGGCTTCTTCCCAACTCTTGGCCAGCATGCAATCACCCACAGCCTCCCCCTATTGCTTTGGGGGCACATACATGTGAAACTTCCCAAAAACCTGTTGCTAATGTTGCACATGCAACAGTACCAACCCTATTGCCACTGCTTAATTGCTTTTGCTCGTATCCCCCATCAAAGTGTTGTTGGACTGGGAATCCTCTGTTCCTCCAGTGAAGCAGGTGCCTAATGTCGAGGGGCTGGAGAACAAATCTGTGGATATGCTACCAGACTCCCAGGGTTAGAGCACATAGCCCAGGAGGGCTGAGCTAAGCCTTG
The DNA here is from genome assembly GCA_004027715.1 of Plecturocebus donacophilus. Lineage (NCBI taxonomy): Eukaryota > Metazoa > Chordata > Mammalia > Primates > Pitheciidae > Plecturocebus > Plecturocebus donacophilus. The sequence goes on along the minus strand of PVKP010018689.1, from coordinate 32,582 downwards.
ACTATCTAAATTTATTCATAAATGAAGCTATTCAACTGAACCCGATTTATACCACAGTAAAACCATCAAGGGCATCAAAGAATATAAAAACAAAAAGCCCCACCAAAGGGCAACTCAAAAAGACAGAGTGTCTTATGACCTCCAAACAGCCACACTAACTCCCCAACAATGGTTCTACACCAGACTGAAATGGCTAAAATGACAGACACAGAATTCTGGTTGACAGTGAAGCTCACTGAGATTTAGAAGAAAGTTGAAACCCAATTCAAGGAATTGAAGGAATCCAGTAAAATGATATGAAAGAGCTGAAAGATGAAATAGCCATTTTAAGACAGACCCAAGCTGATCTGATAGGGCTGAAAAATTCACTATGAGAATTTTATAGAGCTGGGCATGGTGGTTCATGCCTATAATCCCAACATTTTGGGAGGCTGATGCAGGAGGATTGCTTGGGCCAAAAAGTTTGAGATCAGTCTGGGCAACAGAGTGGGACCCGATCTCTACATTTTTTTAAAAAAATTAGCCAGGTATGGTGGTGTGTGCCTGTAGTCCCAGCCACTTTGGAAGCTGATGTCTAAGGATCACTTGACCCTGGAAGGTCAAGGCTGCAATGAGCCATGGTTGCACCCCTGCACTCCAGTCTGGGTGACAGAGCAAGATACTATCTCAAAAACAAACAAAAGAATTTCATAATACTTTCAGAAGTATTAACAGCAGAATAGACCAAGCTGAAGGAGGAATCAGAGCTAGAAGACTGGTTCTTCGAAATCAACTCAGTCAGACAAAACATAAAGAAAAAAAATAGAAATGTATTAACACAGCCTCTAAAAAATATGAAAATACGTAGACAGGCCAAACCTACAGCTCATTGGCATCTCTAAGAGAGAGAAAGAGCAAACAACTTGGAAAACATATTTGAGGATCTTGTTCATGAAAATTTCACATCTCACTAGAGAGGCCAACATTCAAATTTCAGAAAATTCAGAGATCCCCAATGAGATGCTATGCAAGATGACCATCCTTCAGACACATAGTTGTCACATTCTCCAAAGTCAATGTGAAAGAAAAGAATATTAAAGGCAGCTAGAGAGAAGGGGCAGGTTATCTACAAAGGGAAACTCATCAGACTAACAGAAGACCTTTCAACAGAAACCCCACAAGCCAGAAGAGATTGGGGGCTGTATTCAGCATCCTTAAAGAAAAGAAATTCCAATCAAGAATTTCATATCCAACCAAACTAGGCTTCATAAGTGAAAGAGAAATAAAATCCTTTTCAGACAGGCAAATGCTAAGAGAATTTGTTATAACCAGTCCTGCTTTACAAGAGGCCCCTAAGGGAGTGCTAAATATAGAAACAAAAGGCCATTACTGGCCACCACAGAAACACACTTAAGTACATAGACATTGATACTATAAAGCAACTAAATGATCAAGTCTACATAACAACCAGATAACACAATAACAGGATCAACTCTTTACATATCAGTATTAACCTTGAATGTAAACAGGCTAAATGCCCCACTTAAAAGGTACAGAGTGGCAAGTTGGATAAAGACCCAACTGTATGCTTTCTTCAGAGAGCCATTTCACATGCAAGGACACCCATAGGCTCAAAGTAAAAGGTTAGAGAAAAATCAATTAAGCAAACAGAAAACGAAAAACGACAGAGAGTATGATTCTTCTTTCAGACAAAATAAACTTTAAATTGACAATGATCAAAAAAGGCAAAGAAGGGGATTAGATAATGACAAAAGGTTCAAATCATCAATAAGACACAAATATCCTAAATATATATGCACCTAATCCTGGAGCACCCAACTCATAAAACAAGTTCTTAGAGATCTATTAAGAAACTTAGATAACTACACAAAAATAGTGAGAGACGTTCAACAGCCCACTGCCAGTGTTAGATAGATCATGGAGGCAGAAAACTAACAAAGATATTAGGCATCTAAACTTGATACTTGTCCAAAGGGACCTAACAGACATCTACAGAACACTCAACCCAACAGCAACAGAATATATATTTTCATCTGCACATGGCACGTGCTCAAAAATACACCACATCCTTGATTGTAAAGCAATTCTTGACAAATTTAAAAAAACTGAAACCATATCAACTATACTGCAGAACCACAGTGCAGTAAAAATAGAAATCAATACAAAGAATATATCTCTAAAAACTGCAAAATTTTATGAAAATTATGCAATCTGCTTCTGAATGACATTTAGGTAAACAACAAAATTAGGACAGAAATCTAAGCATTTTTGAAACTAATAAAAACAAAGCTACAACTTTGTGAATCTCTGGGACACAGCTAAAACGGTGTTAAGAGAAAAGTTTATAGTGTTAAACATCCACATCAAAAAGTAGAAAGATCTCAAATTAACAACCTAATGTCACACCTAGATGAACTAGAAATACAAAAGCAAACCAACTCCAAAGCTAGCAAAAGTAAAGAAATAACCAAAATCAGAGTTGGACAAAAGAATGCTAAGACATGAAAAGACATACAAAAGATCATTGGAACCAAAAGTTGGCTTTTTGAAAGATACGTAATATTGATAGAACACTAAACTAATAAAGAAAAAAGAGAGATGATCCAAATAGGCACAATCAGAAATGACAAACAGGAAATAACCACTGACTGCACAAAAATACAAAAAACCCTCAGACTATTATACACACCCTTGCACATGAACTAGAAGCTGTAGAAGAAATGGATAAATTTCTAGAAACATACAACACTCCAAGATTAAACCAGGAAGAAAATGAATTCCTGAACAGACCAACAGCCAGTTTCAAAATGGAATCAGTAATAAAAAAGCTTTCCAACCAGAAAAAGCCCTGGAATAGACGGATATACAGCCGAATTCTACCAGGTGTGTAAAAAAGAGCTGATACAAATCCTACTATAACTTTTCCAATAAATGAAGAAGGAGGGACTTTTCCCTAACTAATTTCATGAGGCCAGTATCATTCTGATACTAAAGCCTGGCAGAGATACAACAACAACAAAACTTCAGGCCAATATCACTGATGAACAAAGGTATAAAAATCCTCAACAAAATACTAGCAAATTGAATCTAACAGTATATCAAAAAGCTAATCTTCCAAGATCAAGTAGGCTTTATTCTTGGGATGAAAGATTGGTTCAAATGTGCAAATCAATAAATGTGATTTATCACATAGCAGAACAAAAGACAAAAACTACATGATCATCTCAATATATGCAGAAAAATCTTTTGATAAAATTTAACACTCCTTCATATTAAAAACCTCAGTAACACAGGCCTCAAAGGAACACAGCTTAAAATAAGAGCCATATATGACAAACCCATACCCAACATCATACTGAACGGGCAAAAGCTGGCAGTCGTCCCTTTGAGAACCAGACCAAGACAAGGATGCTCACTCTCACCACTCCTATTCAGCATTGTACTGGAAGTCCCTGTCGAAATGATCAGGCAAGAGAAAGCACAGAAGGCATCCAAACAGGAAGAGAGGAGGTCAAACTATGTCTCTTTGTAGGCAATATGAGTCTATATGTAGAAAATCCCATAAGCTCTCCCCAAAGCCTCCTAGATCTAATTAACAAATTCAGTGAAGTTTCAAGATACAAAACCAATGAACAAAAATCAGTAGCATTTCTGATAGCCAAAAACAATTCTAAAATTCATTTTGTACCGTATATGGCATTTCTATATACTAATAACATCCAAGCTGAGAGCCAAATAAGGAACACAATCTCATTCACAACAGCCACAAAAATAATAAAATACTTAGGAATACAGTTAACCAGGTAGGTGAAAGAATCCTACAACAAGAATTGCAAAACAAGGCTGAAAAAAAATCACAGATGAGCCAAACAAATGGAAAACCACTTCATGCTCATGGATAGGAAGAGACAATATTGTTAAAATGTCTATACTATCCCAAAGAATTTACAGATTCAATGCTATTCCTTTAAAACTACCAATGACATTTTTTACAGAATCGAGTAATTCTAAAATTCATATAGAACCAAAAAAGAGCTCAAATAGTCAAAGCAATTCAAAGCAAAAAGAACAAAGCTAGACTCATCATACTATCCATACTATCTGACTTCAAACTATAATACAAGGCAACCATAACCAAAACAGCATGGCACTGGTACAAGAACAAACACAAAGATCAATGGAACAGGTTAGAGAATCCAGAAGTGAAGCTGCACACCTACAACCATCTGATTTTTGACAATAGCAAGCAACAGGAAAGAACTTTCTATTCAATAAATGGTGCTGGGATATTTGGCTAGCCGTATGCAAAAGACCGAAACTGGACCCCTTCCTTTCACCATGTATAAAAATTTTCACCAACTCAAGATTGACCAAAGGCTTAAAGGTAAAATTTAAAACTATAAAAGCTCTAGAAGTAAACCTAGGAAACACCATTCTGGAAATAAGCCCTGGCAAAAATTTCATGATGAAGACTCTAAAAGCAATTGCAACCAAAACAAAAATTGACAAGTGAGATCCAGTTAATCTGAAGAACACCATACAGCAAAAGAAATTATCAAAAGAACAAACAGAAAACTTACAGAATGGGAGAAAAATTTTGCAAACTATGCACCTAACAATGGCCTAATATCCAGTATCTATAAGAAACTTAAACACATGAATAGCAAACAACCCCATCAAAAAATGGGCAAAGGACATGAACAGACACTTCTCGAAAGAAGATATATGTGAAGCAAATAAACATGAAAAAAATACTTAACATCACTAATCACTAGAGAAATACAAATCAAAACATAATGAGGTACCATCCCACACCAGTAAGAATACTTAAGGCCATTAAATAAGTCAGTCACACACTCACACACACACACACACACACACACACACACAAAATGTATGATTCCATTTATATGAAGTATCCAAAGTAGTCAAATTTGTATTAAAAGAGGCTAATATGGTGGTTGCCAGAAGCTAGGGAGAGGAGAGGAAAGGGAGTTACTATTTAATGGCTATAGAGTTTCAGTTTTCTAAGATGAAAAAGTTTTGGAGATCTGTTCTACAACAATGCAAATATACCTTCACATTAACATGACTGAATTGAAAATTTTAAAATGGTTAAGAGGGTAAATTTTATGTTATGTGCTTATGGCTACAATTTCTTTTCTTTTTTCTTTTCTTTTCTTTTCTTTCTTTTTTTTTTGAGGTGGAACCTCACTTTGTCACCAGGCTGGAGTACAGCGGCATGATCTTGGCTCACTGTGACCTTGGAATTTCTGGTTCAAGCGGTTATCCTGCTTCAGCCTCATGAGGAGCTGGGATTACAGGCACATGCCACCATACTCAGCTAATCTTGTATTTTTAGCAGAGACAGACTTTCACCGTGTTGGCCAGAATGATCTCCATCTTTTGACCCATGATCCACCTGCCTCTGCCTCCCAAAGTGCTGGGATTACAGGTGTAAGCCCCCATGCCTGGTCCACAATTTTTTTAAAAAAGATGATGCATAGTCAGAAAAAACAGCAGAATTGGTAGAGACCAGAAGTGGAGGCAGAGTATTTTTTAAAACATTTTTATCTTTTACTTTTGTGGGTACATGTAAGGTATATGTATTTATGGGGTACATGAGATGTTTTGATATAGGCATGCAGTCATGCCTGTATATGCTATACCTGTGTGTCTGACTGAAGTCATTTAGTAAGAACACAGACACAAACGTATGGTAGACCCTGTTGGTTGGTTAATTGCTTAATAATAATTCTCTATTTTCCCTTTTTAAGAAAAACTCCAATGTACCTTTTTCAAATGTGGGGGAACTGAAGTGCCATAGAGAAAGCTGGTTCCTCCTTAGTCGTAGGAGTTGCGTCTTGATTAATAAAAGTCAATTATTACTCCCATTTTCCTTTCTAGTGTTAGAACTAAAAATGCAAATGAGACACAATATATAGAATGAAACAAATACATTCAGGAAACTTCTGAGAAAGCTCTTATTTTTAAAAAGAGACCTGAAGATGCAATATGCTCTTTCATAGATGTTCTTGTGTTCTGTACTCACTCGCCTTTTATTTCAGACTCTCTTTAAGGAGTTTGTATAGTTAACAGCCCTTAAAGATAGAGACAGTTTTGGAACAAAGGACATGATTGTTTACTGCCCAGAAGAACAAAGATAATGTACCCTTCCAGCACAAAAGTTAAGTGGATTGCTTAAAGTCCATTATAAAAAATTATAATACCCTAATATCAGAATTCCTGTCCTGTAAAAACAATCTGCCAAGGATGCCAGCATCACTAGACCCTCGTCACATTTCCTTGTGGGAATTGTAGCTTTGATAAATTGTTCAAAAAATGATGATACTGTGGCCATTGTTTGTGTTATGAGTAATAGACTAGTTCATCTCTGATTTACTCAGAGGTCTCATACCTTTTGTCAGCATCCATGAAACTAGCAGGCTAATTTGCTAACTTGCAAGTAGTGTCAAATCTCAGATCTTTTATACTTCTCGACACTCTCTTTTCCACTTTTGGCCATTAGATAATGCCCTGTGAAAATATGAAGGCAGAGCTGTGGCAGCCACCTTATGATCATGAGCTCACAAGTCTGGGAACAGCAGTCAGTGCTGTGCATGGCAGAACAAAAAGTGTAGAGAGAACCTTGGTCATTGAAAATGTTGTTAAATCCCTCATCACAACTTTTGTTATTATTCTACTTCTAGATTAATTTTCTTTGTGATGTTACATTTTCTTTATTTTTAAAGTCATTTGAGGCAGGTTTTCTATTACCTTGTAAATGCATTTTATCTAGATCATCAAAGATGGCAAAATAATTTTGAAGGCTTCTTTGCTGCTACTGAATACAAGAATATCTAACATTTAGTTCTCTCTATAAACAAGTTCAGATATAAGTATTTTGGGTGTATTTTCAGATGTAATTCTTACTACAACAACTCTGGACAACTATCATTATTTTAAACATGAATAATCTGAGGTTAAGTAAGAAGCTTAAGATACTTCAACTAATAAGTTATAGAACTAGAACTCAAATCCACGTCTACCTGGCAATAAACCTGCGTTCCTAACAGTGGGGTAGTATCTCCCATGTAATGAGGATATCCAGTATTGGGTATGTTGAGACTTCCACTTGTCCTGACTCTGTGCTAAGCACCTGATCAATTTTTCTTACATAAATGGTGAGTTGAATTTAGACCAGTTATATAAGTCTCTAGGCAAATGAATGCCAAAAAGCATTCTATCTTAAAATGGACCCTAAACAGCAATTTTAAATTTGAGGTCAACTTGAATTCTCAGACCAGAACCAAAAATTAGATGCTTAGTAGCTATTGCTCAAAGTGAATTTTTGCCACTTGTTGTGGATTAATTTTTTCAGTATCTCGTTCTTAAAATAGCAACTTGTTGTACTGGTAAATAACCAATAATTGAACAAGCATATCTTCAGTCAATGCCTTATTCAGTAGTTCTGTATTGCTCAAAAACTTCTCCAATCAACCACTTCAAAACCCTGAGACCATAGATAGAAACACCTCCTAAGACCGTTAAATCCTAAGCTTTATGTTGTTAGAGACTGGGTTTGACCAATCCAGTGGGGTATCTTTTCCACCTAGGCTCCTGTCTACCCTCAATTAGGCACTCAACTACTCTCATGAATAGATAAATTCATGCATAAAATTCAAGGAATTAGAAAATAGATCTTGACTTTGATTTATTATATAACGCTCTCTGGGAACCTTTCAATAGTGTTTTCTGAGATTCTGGACAAAATTAAAAACTACATAAAATGAAACATTTCTTAGTATCCAGCTTGCTCATTGAATTCCAGTTGCTTATTTCTGGCTACTCAATGTGATTCCTAGATGACTTTCTATTATAATTTATGACCGTGACCAACTGATGAACTGTCTAGCTTCTTAAGTGGTCCAAAGGGGTAAAATTAGTCAATAAAGATTTTTTAAAGTGTCAAAGCAAAAGATTTGGAATTAAAAAAACAGAGACTAAAATATTCTAAAGTTTTCTTTAATGTGTCTTTAGTGCTGGGAGTAATCTCACAATATAACCTACTTCTCAACTGTAATATAATTTTTAATATAAGTTATTTGTTATCACTCACTACCATGGCCCAGAAGTGAAACATAATGCAAATACATTAGCCGTTGTAATATAGGTTTGACATGTATTTCCCTAGTGCAGTTGTTTTCCAAAGAACTTAGTCCTAATTATTTAACACTTTCAGAGTCAATAAATTACTGGAGGGGAGAAAAGGGCCTGTTGGTGGGTGAAATTTCTCTGTGAAATGAAAGTGGTTTCCTCAAGTAAGAAGTTGAAACAAAGTATCATTTAATAATAGCAAGTAATATTTTTAAATTACTGTTTAGAAATGTATTGCCTGGTATTAAAATGACTTTATATAAATGCTGTGTCCTCAATTTAAAAGGACATTGGTAAACCCCCTAGGACTGAACAGGCCTTTTCTCTACCTAATTAAATTAAGTGCAGTGTACAGTGCCTTTCTGCAAAGATTAACAGAATGCATTCCTTGTCGGTTTATGTGTTGCCTGTGGCAGTTTTTTTTTTTTTCTAATTTAATTAAAAGCTGTTCTTTTATGAAGAACAAGCTCACAGCATAATTTCTCTTACGTTTACATTTCTCAAGCCTGTTTGGGAGAAGTAGGAGAGTGATGAGAAGGAGGTGGAAGAGAGAAGAAAAAGAGCAGTTTTAGGTGTACAGAGGAAGTACACATATTTCCTGGTTGTCAGGAAAATTTTATTTCAAAAATAAGAATGAGTGGCGATAAACCAGATGTCTTAGAAGGCAACGGATTTCACTGCAGTGCGTTAGGCCAGATCTCTGTCATGTGCCTAGTCGGCACCCTTAATAAAGATCCTGGACGTTTGTCACAGAGGTAATCACACCACAGATTCTTACATATTCAAATGCTTGTGGTGTGGTTGGGCCCTTTCAAGTGGATGATTATCTATGGAAGCTGAGGTAGGCTTCTCAGTCTGTTACCACGTACAAAGGCAGGTGTGAGCAGGCAGTGAGTGCTGTGTTGGAAACCCATTTAGTGCTCTCAGTGCAGGTATTAATAAGAAGCCCATCCAGTAACAAACATCCTAAGGATAAATAAGGGCCCCAAGTGCAAACCTGAACAACCCTTCAGTTCCATAAGTGTTGGTTTCTTGATCAAGATAAACTAAATCCAACTCTTTGAACTATTTATATTTTTACTATGAATTCCAATATCTCTTTGGATTGTTCAATAATTAGTACCTCAGTGTTAATATTAGAAGGCTATGCCTTCTGAATTCAAGCAAAACAGAAAAAATAGAAAATAGAGGGTAGAAGAGTAAAGGAAGTATTCAATAGAAATTATAAAAGTAGGAAAGAATAGGGAAAATTAGGAATATTCTATTTTAAGACACATGAAAGAGTATGACACATAAAGCAGTATAGTGTTATTTTTATGTGGATTTAGATTACCTAAATGTGTATATTGGTAATTCTAGACAAAATGTAATACATTTTCAAAGTATAATTTATAAATTTAGGGAAGAGATCAATGAAATTCTTAAAATTCTATAAAAGGTGGAAAATTGGAAAAGAAAGGGCAAGCGCAACAAACAGAAAATAGTTACAAATGTAGTATATATGAATCCAATTATGTACATAATCACTTTAAATATAATGGTTTGAGTATATCAATTGATAAAGAACATGGCTGGATTAAAAAAAGAAAATCCCAACTATATATTGCCTATAAGAAACCTACCAAATATATATCAAGACTCAGATAAGTTAGAAGTATAAAAGAATAAAGATATGCTAACACTAAGGAAAGCCGAAGTAGCTAAATTAACTTCAAAGTAGACTTCTAAATAAAGAAAATTATCAAAGATAAATAGAGTCATTACTTACTTATAAAAGACTTAATTCTCCAAGAAGACATGATAATCCTAAACATGTAAGTACTGAACAATAGAGCACTGATATGGTTTGGCTGTGTCTCCACTCAGATCTCATCTTGAAATCCCATATATTGTGGGACTGACCTGGTGGGAGGTAATTGAATCATGAAGGCAAGTTTTTCTTGTGCTGTTCTTGTGATAGTGAATAAGTCTCATGATACCTGATGATTATAGAAGGGGAGAGTTCCCTGTACAAGCTCTCTTCTCTTGTCTGCTGCCATGTAAGATGTGCCATTCACATTCCACCATGATTGTGAGGCTTCCCCAGCCATGTGGAGAATCGAGTCCAATTAAAACCTCAGTCAAGTTGACACATAAAATGAACCATCATCTCAAACAGGATTAATGGAGAAAAAGAGAGAAAAAAGAGAAAAGGGAAGAGAGAGAATACATATTACCAATATATCAATATAATGAGTCATTAGTACTAAACCTATGAGTATCAACATGATGATAAAGAAATGTTTTAAACAGCCCTATGCCTACTATTTAATAATTCAAATTAAATGAACTAATTCCTTAAAATACATAAACTACCACAATTCATACAAAGAAAAAAAAGGTAATAAGAATAGGACTATATTTATTGTTTGTAGGAATGAAAATTTATAGTCACTTTGGAAGACAGCTGCCAGTTTTCTTACAAAAATAAATGTACTTTCACTATACAGTTCAACAATCATGTTCTTGGTATTTACCCAAATCATTTAAAAACATATGTCCACATACCTACTTTGAAAAAATGATGCCTACTCAATAACCAGCACACAAATATTTTTAGCAATTTTATTCACAATCATCAAAACTGGAAGCAAGAAAGATATCTTTCAATTTGTGATTGGAAAATAAACTGTTGTATAGCCATAGAAGGGAATATTGTTCAGCAATTGCTATGGTCTGAAAGTTTGTATATCTTCAAAATTTAAATATTGAAATCCTAACCCCAAGGTGATGGTATTAAAAGATGGAGCTTTGGAGACAGTTATGTCATGAAAGGCAGAGCCTTAAGGAGTCAGATTAGTGTCCTTAGTAAAGAGGACTGAACGTTCTTCCACATCTCTCTGCCATGTAAGGGCACAGCAAAAATATGGCTGCTATGCACCAGGAAATGGGCCCTTTCCAGATGCTGACTCTGCCAGCACCTTTATCTTGAACTTCCCAGTCTAAGAATCATGAGCAATAAATTTCTATTATTGATCATGTCAGGTTAAAAAGCTTCTGCATAGCAAAGGTAATGATCAACAAAATGAAGAGACAGCCCACAGAAAGGAAGAACATATTTGCAAACTACCCATCTGACAAGGGATTAATAGCTAGCATATATAAGGAGCTTAAACAACTCTATAGGAAAAAATCTAATAATTTGATCAAAAAATTGATAAAAGAAATGAATAGACATTTCTCAAAAGAAGACTTACAAATGATAAACAGGCAAATGAAAAGGTGGTCAACATCACTGATCATCAGAGAACTGCAAATCAAAACTACAATGAGCTATAATGTCAGTTAATATGTCTTTTATCCAAAAGACAGGCAATAACAAATGCTGGTGAGAATGCAGAGAAGAGGGAAAACTTGTACACTGTTGGTGGGAATATAAATTAGTAGGACTGCTATGGGGAACAGTTTGGAAGTTCCTCAAAAAACTAAAAATAGAGCAAAGGTGAAAGAAACTTTATATAAGCACTCTATTCTAGTTGATAAAGTTGTTTCCCTTGGTGTTATGGATTAACAATTCGGATACCACTATTCATGTATGCTGAAATTGTGCCAATAAGTAAATACATGTCTGATGGTTGGTTGAGGGTTGAATGGGTGAAAAAAAGAGTTTTTTTTTTTTTTAGAGCAATGAATCTTCTTTGTATGATATTGTAATGGTGGATGCGTGATGCTATCTATTTTTCAAAATTGATAAAACTTTATACCACAAAGAGTGAACCCTAAAGTATGAAAATATAAAAAGTACATTTAGGAAGTTGGGGATCCCAGGAAAGAATATAACTTGAAACAACACATTCATGTTTCAATGTATGAAATGTCCTTAACGAAGAAAGTAAAGGAAAAGGCTCTGATGTCAGTAACTGAAAATGAGTGGATCTCTAAGAGCAAAGGTGAAAGAAATATTTATAGCTATATGTAGCAAATAATTAATTCCTTGCTCTGTCAGCTGCGAGGGCCTAAAGCAATGACTTCTAAAAGCATCCAGATCTTGTTTTCTGCTACCACTCCCTAATGACAGAAACCAGAGTTCCTTGGAAAAATGGTTGACACTAGAACTGTGGCAAAAAATATACAACATGAACCTGGAACATACAGCAATGTCAGAAAGTAAGAAGGTGTTAAACAACAACAAGGAATACAGAAAAAATGAAAAACAATCATGGGGCATGTCAAAGGGTCATAATTGAGAAAACACTCAATAGCCCACTTTGGAGCAATTTGAGCAATAAAATAAATGAAATTATATTGGATTATATCACAAAGTAAAAAAATTATGAACCCATGCTGATAAAAATTATTAAATAATTATATAAGTGGGGATAATGGAAAAATCTCCCATGCAGAATAATTCCAAATAGAAATAATTTCAATGTACGTAGATATTCCTGCTTCAAGGAGACGAGGCATAATTCCTCAATTTTCTGGTGTGTGTTGTGTACAGTGACCTCTTTCCAAAGAGTAGGTGTGGGAAAGAGGGAAAGAGTAACTTTACAGTGCAGAAACCTGACAAACACTAACTCAAGTGGGTGACCAAGTTTAATGCCAACAGTAATATTGATGGAATGCTTATATAGTTTGGCTGTGTCCCCACTGAAATCTCAACCTGAATTGTATCTTTCAGAATTCCCATGTGTTGTGGGAGTACCCTCAAGGAGGTGATTGAATCATGGGGCCAGTCTTTCCCTTGCTATTCTGCTGATAATGAATAAGTCTCACAAGATCTGATGAGTTTATCAGGGGGCTTTTGCTTCTTCCTCATTTTCTTTTGCAGCTGCCGTGTAAGAAGAGCCTTTCGCCTCCCATCATGATTCTGAGGCTTCCCTAGCCACGAGGAATGGTAAATCCAACTAAACCATTTATGTTGCCATTATCAGGTGTGTCTTTATCAGCAGCATGAAAATGAACTAACACAGATGCACTCTTGACATAGGAGGATGTGAGGACAGTGGTACTTTACCTTTGATATATTCCTCACAAAATGAATAACCTCAGTTGAATCATAATATGTCAGACAAATCCCAATTTGGAGGGATGTTCTACACAATACTTGAACTGTGTACCCCTTAAAACCCCATTCAAAAACAAGGAAAAGTTTAGAGACACAATGAAGAAGAGCCTAAGGAATCATGACCAGTCAATGTATTGTAATATCTTGGTTGGAATGCTGAAAGAGAAAACAATTTTGAGTAAAAATGAATGACACTTGAATAAAATAGTAGATTTTAGTTAAAATGTTATTTATTCACTAATTATAACAAATATGCTATAGTAATGTTAGAAGGTAATAAAAGCAGAAACTGGGTGTGGGTTGTATAAGAACTCTATTTCATAATTTTTCTGTAAATATAAACCTTAGAAAATAAAAATTTGTTTTAAAAACAAGGTAAAAAAGTGGATAGTTTGGCAGACATAATCATAGTACTGTGACAACTAATACGTTTTCTATTATTTGGTATTAAAAAAGCTGCTTGTTGAGAAGATGGAAGTGATGAGGAAGAAAGTGAAGAAGCAAAGGCTTAGCAACCTAGTTTTTCAAACTCCATTCTTCTGACCTGGCTTCTGGTTCAGTGGCATAAATGACTAGCAGATGTGTGAACTGGATGTGTTTCAACATTCAGAAGAATGTGGTTTTCAGCATAGATTTCAGAAAGCAGTTCCTTCAGTCTTTAATTTTAATTTTTTAAAGCTGACAAAAATTGTATTTATTTTAAGTAATTTCTACTTTTATTTTAGATTTGGGGGGCACATGTGTAGGTTTGTGACATGGGTATACTGTGTGATGGTGAGGTTCGGGGTACCCAAAATACAGCTACTTAGCATAGTTCCAAACAGTTAGGTTTTCAACCCTTGCCTTTGCCCCTCCCTTTGCCCTCTAGTAGTCCTCAGTGCCTATTGTTCCCATCTTTATGTCCATGTATACCCGACATTTAGTTCCCACTTATCAGCAAGAACATGTGGTATTTGGTTGTCTGTTCCTGTGTTAATTTCATTACGAAATTCATTAAATTTCATTAGCCTCCAGCTGCATCCATGTTGATGCTTCAAAGAAAATGATTTCAATCTTTTTCATGACTGAATAGTATTCCATGGTATATATGTGTCACATTTCCTTCATCCAACCCAACATTGACGGGCATCTAGGTTAATTCCATGTCTTTGTTGTTGTGAATAATGAGATGATGAATATGTGAGTTCATGTGTTTTTTTTTTTTTTTTTTTTTTGTAGAATGATTTATTTCCTTTGGCTATTTACCCAGTAATTAGATTTCCGGAAAGAATAGTAGTTCTGATTTAAGTTATTTGAGAAATCTCCAAAGTGCTTTCCACAGTGGCTGAGCTAGTTTACATTCCCATAAGTGTTCCCTTTCTCTGTAGCCTCTCCTGCAACTGTTATTTTTTGACTTTTTATTAAGAGCTATTCTGATTGGTGTGAGGTGCTATCTCATTGCAGTTTTGATCTGCATTTCTCTAATGCGTACTGATGTTGAGCACTTTTCCTTATGTTATTGGCTGCTTGCATGTCCTCTTTTGAGGAATGTCAGTCCAAGGTGCTCCTAGAACTGATAAATGACCTCAGTAAAGTTTGACAGTACAAAATCAATGTACAAAAATTACAAAAAACATAGAAAATGTAGCATTTCTATATTACAGTAATGTTCAAGCTGAGGGCCAAATCAAGAATGCAATCTCATTTACAATAGCCACTCACCAAAACAAAACAAAACGAAACAAAACATAAAAACGAGATATACAGCTAACCAAGGAGTTGAAAGATCTCTATAAGGAGAATTTAAAAAACACTGCTGA
This sequence comes from Plecturocebus donacophilus, assembly GCA_004027715.1. Classification (NCBI taxonomy): domain Eukaryota; kingdom Metazoa; phylum Chordata; class Mammalia; order Primates; family Pitheciidae; genus Plecturocebus; species Plecturocebus donacophilus. The sequence continues at coordinate 17,579 of PVKP010018689.1, read as the reverse complement.
AAGAAATCATAGATGACACAAATGAAAAGAAACAATCATGATCATGAGTTGAAAGAATCAATATCAAAATGACTATACCGCCCAAAGCAATCTATAGATACATTGCTATTCCTATCAAACTATCAATGGCATTCTTCACAGAACTAGAAAAAACTATTTTAAAATTCATATGGAACCAAAAAAGAGCATAAATAGCCAAAGCAATCCTAAGCAAAAAGAGCTAAGCTGGAGGCATCATGTTACCTGACTTTGAACTATGTTACAGAGTCACAGTAAGCAAAACAGTATAGTGCTGGTACAAAAACAAACACATAGACCAAGGGAACAGAATAGAGAACCCAGAAATCTAACCACACATCTACAACCACCTAATCTTTAAGAAAGTCAGCAAAAATAAGCAACAGAGAAAGGATTCCTTATTCAACAAATGGGGCAGGAATAACTGGCTGGCTACATGCAGAAGAATAAATCTGGACTCCTTTCTTTCACTGTATACAAAAATTAACTCAAGATGGATTAAGGATTTAAGTGTAAGACCTCACAGTATTAAAATTTTAGAAGAAAACCTAGGAAATACCATTCTGCACATTGGCCATGGGATACAATTAAAGACTAAGTCCTCAAAAGTAATGGCAACAAAAACAAAAATTGACAAGTGGGACCTAATTAAACTAAAGAGCTTCTATACAGCAAAAGAAACTATCAGCAGAGTAAACAGATAAAGTACAGAATAAGAGAAAATATTAACAAACTATGCATCCAACAAAGGTCTAATATTCTAATATCTAAAATCTATAAACTAGTTAATCCAACAGGAAAACACACACACAGCAAATAACGACTTATCTTTTGTTTAATGTAGTTATAATATGAGTTGCCTGTCTGTTGTATATATTTTGAACTTCACAGGTCCCATAAATTAGCCCATTAAGAGAGGTAGAGCTACAAATATGGTATTTGAATTTTTAAAAAAGTGTTTTCTCTTTCTGAAAAAACAAAGTTGTTCCACAAAACAAACGTTTATGTTTTCTCTTAAAGATGGTATGATGAATTTCTGCTCAACACTACAGATACAAGATGACAGCATTTTATTCTGTTTTGGTTCCATAGTTGCCTGCCATAATTTACAGAAGGAAGAGATTAGCTAAGAGTAAATTTACCAACAATAAAGGCCTCCTTGTGGAAGGTCAGTTCACTGCTTGCTTCTTGTTTCTCAACACAGTATTCCTCCAGCAATAAGAATATGGGTGTTGAAAAGCTAGACAGAGTTGTCAGATAAAACCACTTTGTATGTTACTGGATATGGACTTGTACATAGAATTTGAGTAGCTCTTTGTTGAAATGGCTGTTGAGAGCATATTGCTTCCTAGGATTCATATGCTCTGATTTTTCTGTCCTAAGGATAAAATATTGACAGCCATAAAATATGTTGTTTTCCCAGCAGTTTATAGAACACTAAAATATGCTACGATATTTTTTTTACCAAAAGAAATTTTATGTAAGTCGTGAACTTAGTTGAAGTTACTTTCTTAACATCACTGGAGTCATTTCAGAGTTTTAAATTTAACCAGTAGGATCAGCAGCTTACTGAGAATCTTGTTGCTTCTAAAGAATTGGACTCTTATAAAATTATATTCTCAAGAAGATTACAAAAATTTACTGAGTGTTCTGTTTGAGACAAACTTTAGATATGTTATTTTTACTTAATTCTCACAAAAGCTTTATGACATACTCTTAGTTACAATTTGCAAATGAGAAAACTGAAGACAAAAGTGATTAGTAACTTCTCAAGATCATACGATTATGAAGATATGGTCACATGCTTGAACTTGACTACAAAGCCAGAAAAAAATTTTGAATATATATGCATATATAAAATTTATATAAAATATGTGTTGTATATGTACATATAATTTACATATAATTTAGATGTTATCTTTCAAGGAAACCATAAGTGTATATTTAGAATTTGACGGTATTTGTACTTACTCTGTTTTCACTGTTGCCACAGGCATTTGTCTTGTCTGAACTAGAAAACTAGAGAGGTGTCCAGAGTGCAGATACTTAAAAAATCATATTTTCAACATCTGACAATGTGTGTGTGTGTGTGTGTGTGTGTGTGTTTTGTCTCAACTTTTTTCTCTTGTCAAAGGTGCATTTTGTTTTGTTTTGTCCTTTTAGATGACTGATAGTAGCTTAGGATTACAAAGAATAAGTTGCAAACTTTCTTTCACAGGAGCTCTGGGGGATTTTTGCGGCTTTTCATCTCTTCTACCTTCTCAACAAGTAGAATAGTAACAACAAAATTACATGCCAAATTCTGTTAAAAGAAACTCTCCATCTAAAAAATTTATTTGGAGGTGAGAGACTGAAAACTTTTCATTTTGCAAAGATGAATAAATGAGTGAAGATCTAGGTTACTGGAAAGAACTGCAAATATGTTATATTTATACCTGTACCATGTGCCAAGACTACAAAGATAAATAAAATATGGTTTTCTGTATTTAAAGAGTTTTGTGTTTGTGATGTGACAAGTTAAAACATATTTTAAGATTTTGAAACTCAATTCAGTTCTGCATTTTAGAAATCATTGTTTCCTCACTGAAATAGCTCTACTGTTAGTTTTTCCTGGAATCAGGTATATAGTTGCTTGTTTAACTGGAGCTTATTGTATGCCACAGAGTTTAAGGAAATGGATAAGGACAGTTCTATGCTGCTTCTGTCAACAACCAGTAGCAGAATCTGAGTCTGTTTTCTCATGTTAAATTTAGAGTTTGTTCTCAATGACATTTGAAATGCTTCTCTGCATGAACTAGAAAGTCTGCATGAAAATAATGCAAAACATCTGATACAGACATTATAAAGAAAATATCGGCTTACATTTCAATTTACTTAAACTTCTTCATAATTAAATGGCCTTAAGAAGTCATCTGTCTCTTTTTGTGTTATGCAAGGTGCAAGTATATTAGATCCAATATAACAATGAAGTTAGTTTGATTCTCAGCATCACTACTGCCAAGATTGGAGTCTTTGTATATATTACTTCACTAAGCCGCATACCACATATCTGAAAAAATAACTTTTAAAACGATGTTTAATCAAATGAATACCAGTTTTCTTCTAATTTAGATGGAATGGATGTATCACTTTTAGATGGTCCCCATGCAGACAAGCTTTGTTACATAGACTCTTTAACCACAATAATCAACATATTTCAGCACGATGGAACGAACCAATGTTGTACTGAAGGCAACCATTTGTCCTCAAACAATTCATGTACTGTTCAATGTGTGTTGGTCTCTATACTCTTCATCCTATTTTTAAAAATGTATTAGCTTCTTTAAGACTTAGGCAACATTACACTGTAAAATTACAGTAACTATCTGTAAAGATGAAATAAGTATCTATGTAAAGGAAAGAATATAGAAACCTACTCTCTTCTTTCCAAAACCTCAACCTGAAGTTGTAAAGAAGACTATTCAGTTTTTATTCTATAGTTTCCTCAGTGATACATATATGCAGTATATATTTTCCAAGGTGTATCAAGATGTATCTGCTCTTAAAATGCCACTACTAATTAAATTCTAGAGCCTTCTTCAATACTTTTTACATAGGCAGTCCCCCCTTATGTGCAGGGAATGTGTTCCATGACCCCCTCATTGGATGCCTGAAACCATAGACAGTACCAAACACTATATATCTTATGTTTTTCCTATATGTGCATACTTATGATAAAGTTTAATATATAAATTATGACAGTAAGAGAATCATAATAACTAATAGCAAAACAATTATAACAATGTGCTGTAATAAAAGTCACATGAATGTGGTCTTTTTCTCTCTCAAAATATCTGTTGTACTGTACTCACCTATTTTCAGATTGAGGTTGACCACTAGTAACTAAAACCATAAAAAGCAGAACCAAGGATAAAGGGGAGCTACTGTAACTGAACCCTGTGATGTTTCTATTCTCTCTCCTACCTGGACAGCATTTCTGTAGCTGATGATAGGGGCACTAGAGATTTGAAACTATAAGAAATAGTTTTAAAGAGACTGACATTCACTTTTCACATTTCAGAGATCAGAAAAAGCTCTTGTTTCTCAGTAGAGGTTGCAGTATCTTATGCTCAGGGACACTTGAGTATCCTATTGAGGCCTGGCATTAAAACAAATTCATTGATGTTCTCCTGTGGAACTACAGGCTGGCCTTTTGTTTATTATTGTTATATTTTATTTGTATAGATATCCAGCCATGCTCTATGCTATAAATAGCGATGTTTTTATTGTTAGTGCCCTACACTTAATAAAGCTGCCGTTTTCCTGGCAATTAATTGTGCTGACAATCAATGCAAGGCTGCAGGCAGTGTGTTTATGTGCTGAGCTTTTGATGAGTAAAACCCCAAGAAGTCAGGCTGACAGAATTAAATACACTGCTCAGACATAAAGTCACATTCTGTTCTTGGTTTGACCAAATGACAGTTGATTATAGACTGAGCCTAGGCCTGATTGTGCTTGTAAGGTAGAGAATATTTGGTCACCTTTAAGCAAGAAGGTTAGGCATTTTTTTAGGATAAAATAACATGAGAAAATTACTTGTATCTGTTTTTTTCTCAACATATAGTCTATTTTTGATAAAATTTATTTATTTTGAAGTGCCCTAATATCCTTTAGAAAGCTTTTAGCTTTCCACCAGTTATTAGGAAATAGTTTTTTTGGTGGATCTTTCCAAGTAAACTATTCACATGACTTCCCTGGACTACATATGGCAGATGTCTTTATATTTTTCTCCCTATTTCTTTTTCTTCTTCCATGTACTAAATAATATCATTCTGTAACATATGACTTTTAACTCTACATCTCCACTCACCGGATGTTTAATCTTTGTACAGTAATCATGTCAGTGACAGAGAAAAGGCAATTAGTGATTGAAGTGGGATCAGATCCATCCAGTAAAAAGCACTATCTTTCTTGTCGTTCCAGTATCAAATCTATTTTCAAAAGGTAAATGTAAACTATTATTTTAACAACCCTCAAGTTATCCACAAGCTCTTATTGGTGCTTTCCTCAAAGGCTCATTTAGATAATAGTAGAACTCAGTTTTTCCTTATTAACACTTATAATAAATGAATATATAAAATTTATACTTAATTCTCACAAATATGTTTATCAAACATGAGTTTGAATCAAATAAACCACTGTGTGCATACAAATCTATGTTTTAATAATAGAAATAATGTTGAGGCTCTTGTTTTTCTTTTTGGTATAGCTCTCTCTCTCTCTCTCTCTCTACATATATATATATATGATCTCAGATGTACAGAAAATTATCTCTATGCTCTAGCAATTTGTTGAGGACAAACCATGTTCAGCATAGGCACTAAACAAATACTTGGTGAATGACTGACTTAACAAACAAGTAAATAATGGTCTAATAATAATGAAATCTATTGGTGTGTACTGTTTTATAAAATATTTTTTGTAGAGTTTGAAGTGACAAAAGTAATTCATATGAGATTTCTGGTTTCCAATTAGGGATACTGAGAGTTGGAAAGAACGTCACTGTCAAATTTGCAACAAAATAATTACCAGACAAATATCAAGTTCGTGATTTTCCTTAAACCTATTAAGGTGTTGAAGTTACAGGGCAACCAAATGGCCCAAGTATAAAAAGAAATGAGCACCTACAGACAAAGGGGAGGTACAAATCCTAGCTTATGTGGAGATGAATTAGCCAGCCTTGCTAATGAGGGTTCAATTAGGATAATTGCCAAATTGATGGAGGGCCGCCAAAGGTGCACTAGAAAGATAACTGCAAATGTAAGAGTTGCCCCATCCTGTCGCAGGCTTTTCTTAAACAGATCCCATCAGATAGTCACACACAGAAGTAGACGTGTCCTGAAAAAGTTCATAGTACAACGCTAGAGAAGGAGAACAGCTGTGAGAAAGGCACAGAACTCCACAGGGACTCTCACTTTTATCTCCCCTCCGGAAACAACAACAACAACAACAACAGTAAACTTTAATCTGTGAGGAGAGAGGCAAACAAATACTGTTGTCCTAAGGGCACTAGAGAAAATCTATCATAGCTAGATGAAAGGAACAGGAGAAAAGCCCTCTATGCATGGGAAAGGAATAGACTGTCTCCAAGGCCAAGGGAAGAAAGGGGCACTGAAAAAAGTAACCCTGAAGACCCACAAGATATAATGTCTGCCTAAAGTTTTAACAGAACACAGAACCCCCCACCCCCCACTGCTCAGCTAACAAACATCAAATAACAAGTAACTTGCACCAAATAGACCCTCCTTAATACAGCACAAAGAGCAGATTTGTGTGTGGAACAGTTATTTCAAACAACAAAAAACAAAACAAGCAAATAAAAATCCCTTTGGCAAAGAAGCCACCACAATAAACAAAGGGTATTGCTAAGAGGAATTTGAAGTCTATAATGTGCTGAGTTTAAACCTAGCCAGAACAAACTGCAAAGCCAGCCTACTTCCGAAATAGAATGACTCAAACTTGTACATTAAAGGGCTGGTTGAGATAGAGTTAACACTATTTTCCTAAAAAAAGTCATTGCCTCAGTCTTTACTGTCCTATATAGATATCTAGTTATCAATAAAAATAAGGTGGAGCATACAATATGGTAATAAGAAAACAACACAAGCCAAAAGGCAAAGTAATCACTGGAACTGGACTGAGATATTAAAGATGGTAAAACTATCTGACAAGGCATAGGGAAAACTATGATTTACTGTGATTGATATAGCAAAGTTTCTAATGAAGAGAGTTAACGATAATCGAAATCTGCTGAGAGAGCAAGAGAGGTAGAGAGAAAAAAGTGTAAGAAAATAAATCAAAATGATAGAAATGAGAAACACAAAAATGGTGATGAAGATTTCTCAGTGGAATCAACACAACTGGTGAAAGAATCAGTGAACAGGAAGACAAGGCTATTAAACTTACACAAAATGAAACATAAAAAGAAAGTTGGAAACTGAAACAGCAACAATAGAACATCCAAGCTCTGGAACAATATCAAATGATCTAAAATACTTGTAAATAGGCCAGGCACAGTGGCTCACACCTGTAATCCCAGTACTTTGAGAGACTGAGGTAGGTGGATCACTTGAGCCCAGGAGTTCAAGAGAACCCTGGGCAACGTGGTACAACCCCATCTTTACAAAAACACAAAAATGTGCTTGGCTCAGTGGGTCACACCTGTAGTCCCAGGTACTCAGGGGGTTGAGTAGGAGGATCCTTTATCCAAGGAGGTTGAGGCTGCAGTGAGTTATGATTGTACCACTGTGCTTCCAGCCTGGGCAATAGACCGAGACCCTGTCTCAAAATACAATAAAACACATGTAAATAGAATTTGAGAATGTGATAAGTGAATGGGACAGGGGAAACATTTGAAGAGCTATTGGTTGAGATTTTTGGTTAAAATTTTTCCAAAATTAATGATAGAACTCAAAGCACAGATAAGAGAACACCAAACAGGATAACTACTGTAATAAAATAAAGTTAAGATTTCAATTAAATTAAAAAGGAAAGTAAAATTAAAGAAACAAATGATAAAGGAAAAGGTACCACACATGAAAACATAAAACTAGGGATGAATATTGAAGGTAGCCAGAAAAAAAAGTACATTACATGCAAAGGAACAAAGATGAGAATCACAGCAAACTTCTCTTTAGAAACAATTTAAGTTGTAAGACAATGGAGTGGCATCTTTAAAATTAAAAAAACTAAAATTTGAGAGAATACTAACATAATTTTGCAGAACTTTTCTAGCAATATGCATGAGGGTAACATACATCAAGATCCTAAAAAAGTGTATGAAGAAATTTTATCCAGAATCCTAGAGATTTATCCTTAAGAAAACATCGAAGATATTTTATAAGAATATATTTTATGGAATTATTTATTTTAAAAAACTGAAGAAACTAAACTTTGCATACTATAAAATTGTTTTAATGAATCCTAGTACTTCTGATACTTTTAACCTTTAAATGTTTATGATGTTAACAAAATTGTTTAGCAAAAATATCAGTTAACAAAGCAGCCAATATTGTTTCATTTCAAATTTATGTGTGTAAATGCTACATAGTTTTTTTTGTTTTGTTTTGTTTTTTTGAGATACGGCCTTGCTCTGTTGCCTAGGCTGGAATGCAATGGTGTGAGTATGGCTCACTGCAGGTTTACCCTACTGGACTCACTCAATCCTTCCACCTTTGCCTCTTTAGTAGTTGGGACTACAGGCATGTACCACCATCATGCTAGGCTAATTTTTTAATTTTTTTTAGAGATGGGGTCTCACTATGTTTTCCAGGCTAGTCCCAAACTCCTGGGCCCAAGGGATCTACATACCTCTGCCTCCAAAGTGCTGAGATTACAGGACTGTACCACCATGACTGGTAAAATGCTACATGTTAATATTTAACATATGTATGCATGCATAGAAAATTGCTATAGTTATGTAATAGTATTAGTTGTTAACCATGGAAGGTGTTGTGATTAGGTTTTTTTTATATTGTGCTTTTATACATTTTATAATTGTTCTGTGGTAAAAATGCTTTTTGAATTAAAACAATTTTTTTGCATGTACATTTTTAAAGGCCAAATTTCTGAAGACAAAGTGTGGGCCATAGTGTTAAAATTTGGAATCAATTTTTGCTCTAATAAATTTTGTAAATAAAATAAAAGTTTAATACTCAAACTAAAAAGTTTTGTGTTACTGTTAGATTTTATAGCTCTTAGTGATAAAAATCCACAAAAATTTTAAATTTTAAGTTGTCAGTAAATATTTCATGAGAAAGGATTAAGATTTATATTTATAGAAAATAAAGAATATTGTGGAATTACTAAGAAGAATGCTTGTTCATTCTCACTTAGGGTCAGAGAGAAGACTAGTCATATTGAAGAAACAAGTTTTTTAAAAGAGTATGTGCAATGTTGTTGACTAGATCATGTAAGAACATTGTATTGCAATGTGGTTGGGACTGATTCTGACTGAAATATATGGTGACCAGGAAGTGACACAATCCAACTTGTGTTTTAGGAAATTTAAGCTGCTCATGGTATTCAGAATTAATAAAACTGGAGCATCTTTTTTAAAAAAAAAAATTAAGAAATTGTGTCAGTTTATATCCCCTGACGAGTAGATGCCAAGACTAAATATGTAAGATATTTACTGGAGAAATGTTTGTTAAACGTAAAGTAGATGATAAGCATAGGCAAGAAGACCTCCAGATCATGAGGAAGCTTTGCCCATCTGTGAACAAGTTTGATAGTAAAGCTCAGGTCTAAGAAAGTTTTGGCCAAGCTGATCAGGAGTCCTCAAATGAAAGCTGCTCATCAGAGAATGAACACGGGGCAGGAGCAGCCAGTTTCTAATACCCCTGTAGCACCTGGTCATTGGGTGGGACTTCCCAGGGGAGATGTGGCCTGGCATGAATGCTGTGGTTAATCCAAAGTGATGGCTGCTGGAGGCTTTCAACCAGCTATGCTCCCACAGCTAAACGGGACACCTTTACACCTGCCACAGTCTCCTTATGCTACAGAGATCCATTTCTGCACCTATATATGGGTGGTTATTCCATGATCCTGGGAACCATTATCCCTAGGAGAAAATTTAGAAGAAGGATTTTATTGGCTAGTAGGTTGAATTACTCCTCCTCCAATTATAAATTCCTTTTATCCTAGCTTGTTACTTTGTCAGTCTTAATAGCTTTCCTGGAAGTGTGGACCACACCTTCACTCCTGAGAAGTCTAAGCCTTGGGTAATTATATCTTTCTCAGTCTCAGGTTGTTTTGTGTATCTGTTTACAATTAGTGTTGGGCAAGGGAGTACAGAAGGCGCCCACGTGGATGACCAGGCTTTCATGTGTATCCTCTCTAACTCTATTGTATAAAAGCAATTCTATCTCCTCATGCAGCCCAGTCAATTTAGCATGCCAAGACGGTCAGTCTTTTATGTCTACAGATTCTGGAGCCTAAGGAGTCCAAAGAGTCCAAGTAGCAGCTGTAGCTTGTAATTCAATGAAATTTATGCTATGCCTCTGACAAAAGTGCACACTTCTTGATGAGCAGGACTTCTAACCCTGCAGAGCCTAGAGTAGTAGGGATGCAAGTTGTAGGAATGAGAAGCTTAGTGATAGTCATAAGAAGATTATGAATGACAATGTTTGGAGTGACTCCTTTTTTCCTGGAATCACCTGTTTATATTTGAGCACTTCAAGAAGAAAATGCCGAGACTAAACTAGATGTTCAGGAGATTTCCAGGCTAATGCTTCTGGAGGATAAACAAAGAAGAAACAGGAGTGGGCAGAGAGAGGCTTCACATTTCAATTGCAATGGACAGAAAAATTGGGAGTCTCAGAGTGCAAATATAGTCCTGAGACAGTTTTAGCCAAGCCAATAGAGAGCCCCATAGCCAAAGTTGCCCATTAAAGGAATCCCATTTCTAGTAGCATTGGATGCCTGAGAAGTCTCAAGTGGCTGGCAGTTCTTCTACTCTCTGCCATCCCCTGCCACACTCAGTTGTTGACTGAGTGCAGCAAACTGGGAGTGGCCTCGCATGTGCACAGGATGGGTCTAAAGTTGTAGCATCTGCAGACTGTCAATCAGCTATGCATCCCAAGCAGTTTCTCTTAAAGAGAAATATAAACAGTTCAGCTCACCTCCAAGACCAGAAAAAAAAGGAAAATTTCTTTTCAAAATATTATGTTAATCCAGGGAAAAGAAAAATGGTCTTGTATAGATTGCATATGTGCAATCTGGCTTATAGACAGAAAGGGATTACTTGAGATACAGTTACACTGTGTAAAAGATTCTAAATATGGAAGTTTTAATCCCTATGCCATTGTGAAAATTGTGTTTTGATATAAACCTGGCAAACAAACGGTTTTATTGTCTTTATATCATATGTATACAGGCATGTATCACTTAATAACAGGAATACATTCTGGGAAATGCCTCATTAGGCAATTTCATTGTTGTGTGAACATCACAGAATGTACTTACACAAACCTAGATGGTTTAGCCTGCTACATGACTAGGCTGTAAGGCACCTGACCACCATTGTACATGTGGTCTGTCACTGACTGAAATGTTATATGACTGATATGGTTTGGCTCTGTGTTCCCACCCAAATCTCATCTTGAACTGTAATCCCTATGTGTGGAGAGAGGAACCTGGTGGGAGGTGATTGGATCATAGGGCTGTTTCACCCATGCTGTTCCCATGATAGGGAGGCAGTTCTCAGGATATCTGATGGTTTAATTAAAAGTGGCAGTTTCCCCTACATGTACTCTCTCTCTCCTGGTGCCATATAAGAAGTGCTTTGCTTCCCCTTTACTTCCACCATTATTCAAAGTTTCCTGAGGCCTCCCAGCCTTGTGGAACTGTGAGTCAATTAAACCTATTTTGTTTATAAATAACCCAGTCTCAGGTAGTTTCATTACAGCAGTGTGAACATAGACTCACAGGACTGTAAACACAGATGTGTGAGAGAGCCTGAGGGTGCTAAAGTTGTCTACATTAGTGGTCGTGTTTTCTTTGTTGTATATTTTATTATCTAAAATAGTATCTGAATGTACATATTTAGAATAAAATTTTACTTTTCCGTACAGATTTTATTCACTTCAAAAAAAATTTTAGTGATATTTGCTCTGGGGATATTCTTTAGCATTTTTTTTTTATTGTCAGTCAAAATCCACCAAGAACATCACTAACCATATTTGTCAGTTTTTACAAATATTTTATTTTATTTTCTTTGTTGGTAGAGAAGCTACCTAAGTGCTATAAAAATTGTGTGGGAGCTAGACATACTATACATATATTGACTGATTGATATTTGCATTTGGCTTTATTTATATGAGATGAGGTCAAGGATATTTGAATATTAGTGTGCTGACACTAATCTACAGAACCACTTGTAATAGAATTCTTATAGACTGAGCATTTTTAGAAATTTCACTCACTCCCAACCTTGATGAACTGTCATAATAATTGATTGTATTAATGGAAATAAATAGCCCAAATTTGCCTCACTCTCATAATGACCCTGTTTCAACTGACATAGATGAGGAATAAGGTTATTTCACGTTGCCCCAGCCAGGTCAAGGCTTAAAGGAAAGCCTTGGCTTGTGCCTTTAATTTGATCCTGCAGACAAGTGGATGAATCGGCTTTGTCAGTCTCTTTCTCTTTGGCATGGATACGAATAACCTTGCTTCACTTTCTTGTTTCTCCTAGGGGGAAGGATTTTGGCAGAATACTGCTTACTTTTCCAGTTACAAAAGTTACACAGTTTAAGGAGGGAACAGTAATTACAAGCCATTAAATTCAGAAGGCCATCGGCGTAGATGAACATTCTGAAGAGGACACAGCCTTCAAGTTCAGTAAAGGATGATTACCAGAGCATTTTAGTAAAGAGCTGGTGAAGGAGAGGAAGAAATAACTCTGGAAATGTGCTAAGGCAGCAGACCTATGAAAATGCAGTTAGACACGGCAGTGACTACATTGATTATGCCAGGAATGATTTAGCAGGGGTGTTTCACACTTGCCATTAAGCAAAGTGCCATAATGGGGTTTCAAATGTACTCAGATTCGACTTGCTATATCCAGTTTAAACCATAGAGGTGTCACTTACATTATTACTCTGTGTTGGTTTGTGGGAAATTCTTTAGCCTTTTGTGACTGGACTGTTTTTCCTCTTAGCTCTGAATTTAGTGATTGCAAAAATTTGTTTTCCTTCTTGTCAATTCATTACTGTCTTTTGTGAACAACACATCTTGGAACTTTCCTGATTTAATTGCATTCAATTATTTCCCTTCAATATCTTGCCTTTAAAAACACTGTATTAAATTATATTTCTGACATACTGGTTTGAAAGGAGGTTTAAAATTTATATATAATATATTACATATGAAAATATAAAATATACATTACATATACAATATGTATTTTATATATAATCTTTATGTATTATATAAAATATATTACATAAAATATATGCAATAAATATGTAATATATACTATATTTATATATTATAAAAGTTTCATATTTTTAGATTATAATAAGGATGTAATCACCTTTATAAATAGATTGTTCTCACCCAGCAAGCATTTTTTATTTATTTGGTATACATCCATAAACATTATGTCTTTCATCTGAATACAGTACAGTTAATCAGATGGCAAGCCTTTTCAGCAGTAGGGCATTTATTTCTGACAGAAATGAAAAGAAAAAGAAAAAATCAAAATATCCTATGTGTATAGGTTGTTTTCCCATTCTGTTGATAGGAGAGTGTTATAAAATTTTTTTAATATTATTATAAGAGACTGTTCTCCATGTATTTTCTAGGATAAAAAAGAGATTGAAACTCTACTTTACCATCAAGTGAGAAGTTAATTACTTTATTGAGATAACGTGATCAAGTATGATAACATTTCTTACAACAGAATTAAACAATAATATCCAGTTGTGATAGAAAATATGGCATTTTCAATTGTCCCCGGTTGAAGCCCCTGTTTTGTTTTTTTGGGTTTTTTTTTTTAGCAGTTCTTCGACTTCAGAATAAAATTCTGTAGTACCTAATGCCATCCATGTTGCTACTCTTTGCTTCCTAGCACCATTCCTAACCAGAATGCACACATATGGCTGGGATTGCAGTGGCTTAACTGTCCAAATGGTTACTAATTGTAGTAATTTTCTATTGCTGCTATAGCAAATTACCATAAATTTTATGGCTTAAAAAACCCAACTTATTATCTTATAGTTCTGGAGATCAGAAGTCCAAAATCAGGGCTGAGCTCCTTCCAGTGGATCTAGGAAAGATCTGGTTCCTTGCCTTCTCTACCTTCCAGAGCTGCATTCTTTGCTTTTCTTAGCTCTGGTCCTTTCCTCCATCTTCAAAGCCAGGAGGTTAGCATCTTGCTTCAGTCAAAGTATTGCCTCCTCTTCAGTCTGTAGTCCAATCTCCCTCTACCTCTCTTTTATAAGGACACTTGTGGTTACATTTAGGACTCACATAGATAACCCAGAATAATCCCTCCATTTACAGATTCTTAATTTAATCACATCTGCAAAGTCAACATTGCCATATACGGTAATATAGGACCTGAATATTTTGGGGGGCCGTTATTCAGACCTGCCACTCTAACTAATGTGTTGCACTTTACAGATTTTACCTGAATTCATAAGTAATTACAGCAATAATAGACATTTGAGGCGTCACGGTGGGATAGTGAGGAGATACGTTTGTGTTTAGAGTGGTAGGGGCTACCTTTCAGGACCCTTCAAATTACATCACTAAGTCACTGCCTTACTTGCCAATGTGCAGTGTTCGTTGTTGCTTGATCTGGTAAATAGACCTGGCTTGAACTTTTTCAAATATTCATCACACAAATTGCATATATTTTCTATTCCCACAAGAACTGTAAAATTTGGATATGACCTTTTCAGTTTCTGGGCTAGTCTCTGGCCCTTCCTCCCTATGTGTAAACTTTGCTGTAGTGATGTAAATTTTCTTAGCTTTCAAGTTTTTCAGAATATGCAGTCAACAACTCCTTTTGCATAAAAGGTATATAAAGCTCTATGTACGAGGTGTGCATATGTATAATAGGTAAAATGTTTATTTAGTTTCCTTACCACAAAACAGAACTTAAAGTTATGCTCTTAGCAAACCATTGTCTGTAATACTGATTATATTACCAGATAAATTTATTATTAGATTTACAGAATTTAACAACATCCTTCATGCAAAGCTAGTTTCATTAAACCACAGGACATAAACTGTAAACTGTGATCATTTAATGGATGGAATAGAGATTAACTCTTTTCACAAGCACACAAGATGTCAGAAATTGCATTTTTCACCCCCGTATAGCAATATTTTTTAAAATGATTTTTAAAAATATGTGTAAGAAATACTATTTTTCAGAGTAAGTTAAGAAAAAAAACCAGGTAGCTCATACCTGTCATCCCAGCACTTTGGGAAGCCAAGGAATGGGATTTGCTTGAGCCCAGGAATTTGAACCAGCCCGGGCAACATAGTGAGACCCCAACTATAAAAAAAAAAATTATCTGGGTATGGTACCATGTGCCTGTAGTCCCAGTTATTTGGAAGGCTGAAATGAGAAGATTGCTTGAGCCCTGGAGGTGGAGGCTGCAGTGAGCCATGATGATGCCACGGCCCTCCAGCCTGGGCAGCAGAGGGAGACCCTGTCTCAAAAAAAAAAAAAAAGAAAAGAAAAACACCTACAATGATTCAAAGCTATATAAAGCTATATAGTCTGTGTTGGTGGTATAGTGGTTAGCATAACTGCCTTCCAAAACTATATAGGAAAATAATCAGAATGTTGAAATATGTAAAGGAGATAAAGTACTCACTATATACTAAGAAGCATAAGGAATATCTTTACCACTTATGAAAAGTGTGATGAAAGAAAATGTTACCTCCGTGGTAGAGAGAGAAAAACAGCATAATGTAAAATGTTTGGAAGCCAAATGAAAAAAAAATGTTAACTGAAAAACCAAACACTTTAAAATATTTTGAAGAGATTTATTCTGAGCCAACATGAATAACTGTGGCCACAGAAACAGTCTCAGAGGGTCCCGAGAAAAGTGTATGTAAGACAGCAGATTACTGTTTGGTTTTATACATTTCAGGGAGACAGGAGTTACAGGAAAAGACATAAATCAATATATAGAAGGTATATGTTGGTTTAGCCCAAAAAGGTGGAGTATCTTGAAGCGGGGGCTTATAAATCGCAGGTGGATTCAGAGATTTTAAAATACAAAATTGTCTAAAGGAACAAAATTTTGTCTAAACACTAGGAGTTAGCAAAAAAGAATGTTAATGCTATGACAGAGTTAGCCAAATATGACCTATTCAGCAAGGTTGTTGGCCTTCAGGCATGACTTAACCCTTACCTTGCATGTCCTTGGGTCTTATTAACAATTTGATATCTTATTGCCAAAATAATCTATTTTATCAGTCTTATGATCTCTACTTTAACATTAATTCTGGTCAGTTTTGCCTATATTTCAAAAGGGAGTGGTTATGATGAGGAGT
Source organism: Plecturocebus donacophilus (assembly GCA_004027715.1). Taxonomy (NCBI): domain Eukaryota; kingdom Metazoa; phylum Chordata; class Mammalia; order Primates; family Pitheciidae; genus Plecturocebus; species Plecturocebus donacophilus. The sequence goes on along the minus strand of PVKP010018689.1, from coordinate 1,502 downwards.
AGCTGATCTCCTTGCCTGTCATGGCTAGGAACTCAGTTTTTAAGGTTTCTTCAGGGTCACCTTAGGTCTCTTTAGTTAATGGGAGCTTAGGATTTTATTTTTAGTTTATAAGAGAAAAGGCAAGATTGATTCAAATGGTCAGTGCATCGTTCATCTTTTAAATGAAAATTGCACTGTTATTCTCTCTGCTTAAAGCAGAGAACATATGAAAACATATCTTATCTCTAGAGATACATGAAGCAAGAATTAAAGCTGACCAACTTGGAAGGTTTAAATACAAATCCACATAAGGCAGTGGGCTGAGTTCGCTGAATTGTTGAGAACCCCCCCTATTTTTACTCATTAACTCTGGAATGACATGGAGACTACTGGACTACTAAGGGGATAGTGAAATGTACATTTTAATTACTTTAATAAACAGAAGACCTGAGTCTATTGATCTATACATTCAATAGAAACCTTAAAGCATAGACCTTGACTGTTTAATGAACTTCAGTTGCTAAAAGTAAGTTATGTTTATTAAACTTCAGAATCTATACTCTAACAACTAAGAGCCACTTGAAGTAATACATTTTTTGTAAACTATTTTTTATATGTGTTATGAGTAAAATATTGGAGTGACTTGAAAATATTTTTGGGCATTACTTTTTTTTTTAAGAATAAAAGAGAGAAAGAAAGAGAAAGAGAGAGGGGAAGTTTTTTCTTTGAGAGAAAGAAAGAAGTAGAATAAAAGAAAAAAAGAAAGAGAGAGGGAGAGAGAACGAGAATCTTGCTCTATTGCTCAGGATTTCATTTAAATCTGTGAAATGCTTATGCAATTACTAAAAAGTGATTTATTTCCTATTATGTGACCACTTTTAGAATGGGTATAATATAATATTGAAAAAAATATGTTTTGTGGATGTGGGGTGGTAGATTCTGTAAATATTTATTAAATTTGCTTGTTCAGGTCTGAGTTCAAATTTTTTTTTTTTTTTTTTTTTTGCTCTCCATTAGGTTGGTAGATTTACCTCCATCCCTTTATGTTAAGTCTTTGTGTGTCCTTGCCCATAAGAAAGTTCTGAATACAGCGTACCGACGGGTTTTAACTTTTTATTCAGTTTGTCTAACTGTACGTTTTGATTGGGGCATTTAATCCCTTTAAGTTTAGGCTTAATTGATATATGTGAATTTAATACTGTTATTTAAGGCTAACTAGCTGTTTGCCCGTTAGTTGATGTAAATGCTTCATTGTTGTAATATTCTTTACTTTTTGGTAAGTTTTTAGGATAACTGATGCTGGTTGTTCATTTCCGTATATAGCGCTTCTTTCAGAAGTTGTTGCAAAACAGGCCTGGTGGTAATGAAGTCTCTGAGTTCTTGCTTGTTCGCAAAAAATTTTATTTTTCCTTGGCTTATAAAACTTAGTTTGGCTGGATATGTGATTCTGGGTTGAAAGTTTTTTTCTTTAAGGATGTTAAATATTAACCCCCACTCTCTTCTGGCTTGTAGAGTTTCTACTG
>PVKP010018688.1:0-43813 GCA_004027715.1 Plecturocebus donacophilus | reverse complement strand
AGCCACAGCTACGAAGCCTCACTGCCCCAGGAGTTCTGGAGTCCTGTAACTCCCCGTCTGAATGTCTCCTCATTCTAACCTCCTCTCCTCACACCCACCCGGCCGGGCCTCAGCCCAGAAGGACCTCTGTCCCTGTCTTTGCAGCCTCACCCCTACCCTGCCCTCGACCTCCCACTGGGAGGCTGCTCTCCTCCTCTGGGGTCCTTCACTACCCACTGAACCACCTCTCAGTCTCTGGCTTTTGTGGACCCCAATCCATCAACCCACTCTTCTCTTATTCTCCAACACCAAGCCTCATCACCATCAGGCTGTCCCCTGCCACTCAAGATGATTGTCACCTTTACTGAGTCTGCGCACATTTATGAACACATGTATGAAGTCTGAGATGAATGGTGGCCCTAGGGAGGCTGGCACCGAACCTGCCCAGGCCCAGCCCCCAAGGTTCAGGTGGCAGCATGGCTTCCCGCCCACTGTGCACACCAACTTCAGGTTCTTCGTTTCCCAGCTTGCAAGCAGGCTTTGTCTATCTCTAGCAGAAACAAGACACGGGCTGAAAACCAAAGCACTTTTGATTCAAAACAGCCAGGCTGCATGAGAGAGAGATCTCCCTTGAATTCCGAAGGATGGCTTCACACATCAAGAACCAAGCTGGAGCTTGGGAGTGCAGGCGTATGCCACGACTGCGGGGAGCTGAAGTGGACAGAAAGTGTGGGTTGGTGTCAGAGAATAGCCGTTTATCTGCCGGAAAGGAAATGATGGGTCACCAATGGACAAGAAGAAGGGAATCCGCAAAGCCTATAGCTTAGATGCTCGGTATGTAGCCGGGAATGCTTCCCCCAGCTCTCCCTCCACACCGTGCCCCTCCCCGAGTGAAAATGCCAGCAGGTGAAGCAACCAGAAGTTTCAGAAACCCCAGGTGGGCTTGGGAGGAACTAATTAGCTTTGGAGAGCTCATATCTCAAAACAGTATTTACCATCTGATGGATTTTCCCTTGGCGGGCATGCCTCTTCTCACCGAGACTGCAAGTCAGCTCCCAGGGCAGGCCCGCGGCACAGGTGTGCACACACCTGGCAGCCTCAGCCCTATTCTCTGCCCACCAGAGCCCAGCGGCCAGCGCATAATCGCCTTATGAATACACTGCTCCACTCCTAATAAGGGCAGGGCGGTGTCCCGGGGCCTGAGGGGTTAGTTACAGAGACTGCTGACCCTGTCCTGAAGGAAGGGCAGTTGGCTCCTTCACTCTTTGGTAGGGAAAGCAGAATAAAAGGGGCCGGCCGAATGGATGGCACTGTGGAGCCTTGAGCAGTGATTCAGAGCTGGTAAATCAGGGATGGCTTCATGGAAGAGGCGGAACTTGGCTTGAGCCTGGAGGGGTGAAAAGGCTGTGATATTATTTCATGGTCCACCTTCCTCAGACCAAGGAGACAAGGGGACGTGGCTCTGTCAGAGGAGATCACTGCCTGCTCCCTGCAGGGACGGCCAGGCCTGGAATCTCCACCCTAGGTCGGGCCCCTGCCTCTACCTTGGTTAACTCTCTAATCCAGAAGGCATTCCTTCACCTCTTGAGCCCGTTGTTTTCCTCTGTAAAATTGGGGGAGTCATGTTGCCTTCCTTGCTGGTTCGCTGTGAGAATTAAGTGAAATAGCAGAGTTACATTTCATTGGTGTTGACTTCCTTTCTGTTACGGACTAAATGTTTATGCTCCCCCGATCCCCACCAAAATGCCTATGTTGAAAAAAAACCCAACTCTCAAGGCACTGAATGGCACTAGGAGGCAGGGTGTTTGGCCGTGTGGGGGTCATAGGTGCCACTCCGGACTTGTGCAATGGGCTGGTGATTCCTCGTTGTTCTGTGATGTTGCTTTGTGATTAGGTCCTGAGGTTGGAGCCCTTGCAAATGGGATTAGCGCCCTTATCAAAGGGACCCCAGAGAGGAATGTCACTGTCTTCCCGCTGTGCAAGGACACAGCTAGAATGTGCCATCTGCAGTCCGGGAGAGCCCTCACCAGAACTCAACCATGCTGGCACCCTGATCTCAGATCCCCAGTCTCCAGAACTCTGAGAAAGAGCTGCGTGTTGTTTATAAACCACCGAGCTCAGGCCAAGCGAGGGGGCTCACACCTGTAATCCCAGCGCTTTGGGAAGCAAAGGTGGTCAGATCACCTCAGGTCAGAAGTTCAAGACCAGCCTGGCCAACATGGTAAAACCTCATTTCTACTAAAAATACAAAAATTAGCCAGGTGTGGTGGCAGGAGCCTGTAATCCCAGCTACTCGGGAGGCTGAGGCAGGAGAACCGCTTGAACCTGGGAGGTGGAGGCTGCAATGAGCCGAGATTGAGACATTGTACTCCAGCCTGGGCAACTAGAGTGGGGGCAAAATAAACCCACCCAGCTCTGGTACTTTGTTACAGCAGCTCAGGCTAAGACATTTTCCCTCCTCCTTTAATAGGGACGACTGGAGGTAAAAAAAAAAAATGCTTAGAGGAATTCAATCTTTGACAGACTTTGCCTTCTAGGGTGCTGGGTCAGGGGTGCCCTGGTAGTTACCGGTAGGTAACTCCTGACCAGTGTCTTGCCAGCCTGACTGATGGTTCAGGTGCCCACAGAGCTTGACCCACCCGCTCAGCCCCCTGGGTTTGGGGTGGGGCTGTCATACCTCTCCTGGCCGTCCTGGCCGAGCTGGTATCTGGGCCAGTGCCCACCTGGCTTCCCCATGCAGAGCTCCAGGCGAAAGCAAGGACCAGTGGTCTGGATGCCACCCCAGAAACCTCCCAGCCCACATCCTCCTTGTCCATGGGGCTGAGGCCCAGGGAGCAGCGGCCTTGGCCTCGAAGCAAGACGTTCAGACACAGCTACCACATCCCGTAGTTTGAGGACCGAGAGTTCTACTGCCTGGGTTTCCTTTCAGGCTGGGGGCGGTCTCGTGCTACCTGTCCTGTGTCACATTTCCAGTGGCAGGAGCTGGGATTCGACATCCTGTCCCACCCGGGCCTGGCTGGGGTGACTTCACATCATTAGGGGACAAGTCTATGGAATGAAAGGACCCCTTGCTCAGTCCCGCAGCCGGGTTTCCACTGAACGTTCCCGCCAAAGGGAAACGAGGGGAAACGTCCTCCAGAGCTTGCGGGTCCTCCCTAAGAGCACCGTCGCCTTTTCCAGGTTGCGGACAGCTGACTACCATTCCAACAAGCCAGAAAGGAATATGACAGGAAAGGAAAGGAGGGGCGTGAGATTGCAGTTGCTGGTTTAAGTGCCTGTCTTTCTAGGCGACTGTTTGTAATTGGATGGGAGGTCTGTGTTCTTCACTGTCACATCCCCACACCCGCACAGCCTGGGGAAGAGAGCTGGGCCCTCACACACATAGTGCCTGCCAGCCTGCACGACAGCTCTAAGAGGTAGAGCTATGCTCCTGTGTGAAGAAAAAGTCACCCCTATTTCCTGGCGGAGGCAACCCCCAGAGCACATCCAACAGAGAAGCATCATCTGTATTTCAGCACCTGTGCACCTTCCACTCCCTCCACACACTCCACACTCCTGGCTAAGCCAAGCACCTTTGTGCAGTGCACAGCCCGCACATCTCTACGTGGCATCCCTGAATGTGGAATGTGTTCAGTATATGTAGTTAGGTTGAACTCATCAACAGGGAGAGGCTGCAAATGCCAAGTACGCAGCCTGGTCCAAGTGGGTTTCTGTTGATTTGACCTTATGCAAGGAATTGGGCTTTTTGGAAACCCCAGTTTCACACCAAATAGTGTGACCACTGTCATTTGAAAGGTTCTTGGTCTGCTCATGGACAGAACCCGAGAAGAAACCTTGCCCTGTGTCCTAGAAATCCTGAGATTCCTGCCTAGCTTTGTCCAGGAACTCTCATAACAGCCCTGCTCCCATCAGAGTTACAGGGGAAAATAGCAGAAACGTGGCTGGAGCACCCCAGTTGCCTCGACCCCTCCCCAGTCTACACCAGAGCTCCCAGTGTAGGATCCAGTACCCAACTCAGCACAGCAGGAGTACCGCCACCCACCGCACCCAGCATGTGGTGCCCCAGCTCTGCGTGGGGGAGACAATTAGCCTGAAAAATAGGAGCCCCCACCTATTTTACAGAATGAAGATTGAAGTGCTGCAGACGTCCAGGCACAGTGCGGCTATTGTAGCTCTCCATCCTGCTGTCTCCCGGGTTCACATGCTATTCCTGAGGCCTCTCAACCCAAAATGTACACCTCCAGCAGCACCATAGATGAACGAAGCTGTCTGTCCTGTGTCGGGTCCAGTCCTCCGACCTGGCTGCACCCAGCTCCTCCCATGCTGCCCCAGGTGTGCCCTCCTCGTTGGGGAAGAATCATTCCAAGTCAAGGGTAGACATGGAGCTGTAGTCTCTAAATATGGGGGCCTAGAGGAATTTAGATCCACGAGAATGCAAGGACAATAGCAGATCCAGCTTCATTCTTCAGTGTTCACCTAACGTTTTATTTAATTCAACAGCTACTTATCATGTGCCTAGGATGTGTCAGGCACTGTTTCTGGGCACTGGGGAATGGGAATGAACAAGCTCCGAATATCTGCCTCTGCAGAGCTTCTAATGTGGTCACAGTTCTCTTCCATGGGCTTTGATCCCCCAGAGCACGCCCCGTCAGCAGGCTCTCACTTGCTATGCCATTCACATTCTGCCTAATCTTCATTGTGCAAAACAGAGAGCGATTGAGTCCAGCCTGGGGGTAACATCGCCTAATGAGAGGCACTGCCCCCAGCACAGCACCCATCCCCATGAGGCGTTCCGATTTGCCTTTCATCTTCCTGCACATTTCCCGCTCTCAATTTTCTTTTCTCTTTCCATACTATTTCCTCTTTGTCCTTCTTCCATCCTCCTTTCTTTCCTGCTCGCCCTTGGGTTCATGGCACAGGACTAGTATTGGCACTGCTGACCTGGCAAAGCACATCCACCTCTGCTGTGTTTTCCAAGGGCAGGGGATTAGAGGATTGTCTTCCCGCTGGAGCCGGTGCCCTCGGGAAGACCCTGTTGGCCGTGGATGGCAGCTGTTCCTGAGCCTATACCACAGCTCCGAAGGAAAGCAGCCGGGGATGTGTCTACACAGGCTCGAGTGACTAGGCAAGAAAGTGAGGTTGCACTCACTGGCCCAGAGGAACTCTGCTAAGAGGAGATGCCACGGCTGAAGCTCCTCCAGATGCTTTCTCCAGCACCCATGCACCTTCCACTCCCCCCAAACACTCCACACTCCTGGCTAAGCCAAGCACCTTTATGCAGTGCACAACCTGCATATCTGTACATGGCATCCCTGAATGTAGAATGTGTTCAGAACATGTAGTTAGGTTGAATTCATCAATAAGGAGAATAGCCTGAGAAATATTAGCCCCTACCTATTTACAACGGAATGAAGATTTAAGTGCTGCATACATCCAAGGCACAGTGACAACGACTGCCCCTCAGGCTCACTCTACCTCTCACCCACGTCAGGAGCTCAGGGCCCCAGAGGCTACCATACCCACAGAGGGTATTCCTCCAAGATCATGGGGATGAGGGTGAAAATGTCAGCCTTCTCACTCACAGCCAATGAGGGTCAACATTCAATCAGAACTTTAGCCTCGCAGTAGCAGCCATTGGGAGCAATTTTCTAGAAAGTGCTGCAGACCACATGAGCGTAACCAAACTAAATGTAAATGCACATACGCTGAGTTACAGTCTTGGAAACTGAAATCTGTTTTGAGCTATAGAAAATGAAAAAGTGATGTGTGCAAGGAACCTATGCGAAGAGCCTTAAAGAGGAAGAATGAGTCAGGCACGCTCCACATAGCCAAAAGGCGCAGCCGGCACCCAAAGGCCAGGCTCTGCCAAGCCGGACCAAGGTCCCTCAGCCGGTGACACTCCAAAATCTCCCAAAAGTGATCCAGAAGCCAGGTGTGGAGATACGCACTGTAAGCCCAGCTGCTCAGGAGGCTGGGGTGGGACTTGGAGACCACAGTGTGCCATGGCTGCGCCTGTGAACAGCCGCTTCACTCCAGCCTGGGCAGCATAGCGAGACCGCATCTCTAACAGTAATAATAAAAAAGTGACCCAGGGGTTTGAATCTCTAAAAAAGCTAAGAGAATTTTGTGTCCATTTCCTTTTTTTTTTTTAAAGAAGGCTGGAGTCCGTGGTGTGATCACAGCTCACTACAGTCTCAACCTCTCAGGCTCTCAAGCAATTCTCCTGCCTCAGTTTCCTTAGTAGCTAGAACTATGGGCATGAGCCACCACTGCTAGTTAATTGTTTTATTTCTTGTAGACATGGAGTCTCACTATGTGGCCCAGGCTGGTCTTGAACTCCTGGGCTCAAGCAATCCTCCCGCCCTGGTCTCCCAAAGTGCTGGGATCTCAGGCATGAGCCTCCATGCCCAGCCCCATTTCTATTTTTTAACTCAAATAAAATGATTATTTAAAGTATTCACCTCTGAAACAGAACTATTTAAGAATGTCCTGGTTATGTGACTGTTTGCAGAAATGAGTGAACATCTTGTGACTCAGTCACTTACTCTCTGTGACCCTCAGTGGATTTGACCATATACAGTCTTTCGCTGAGTTCTTCTTTGTCATATATTGTTTATTTTACATATACAGTGGAGCATTGGCTGAAGACAAGAAACATAAGAACCCTGATGATGAAACACAGGAACTTCACAAGCAGCATAAAATGAGCTGGGCATGGTGACTCAGGCCTATAATCTCAGTACTTTGAGAGGTCAAAGTCAGAGGATCGATTGAGGCCAGGAGTTCAAGACCAGCCTCAGCAACATAACAAGAACCCATCTCTACAAAAACTTAAAAATAAACTATCCAGACTGGGCAGCAGAGTGAGACCCTGTTTCTAAAAAAATAAGGATGAAAAAACATAAAATGGTAATAATTCAGCAAATTTATCTGAAGATTATTTTCACCAGACCCAGAGTTTTGGTACTTCAAAAAGATAACTTGAAAGAAAAAAAAAATGTATATATTGGTGATTCTATCTAATTTGGCTTTTTATTTATGGGTGAAAACAAATCCATATACTATAATGTATTATTTGAAAAGAACAGCTGAAATCTCCTAATTATGTCCATAAGAAATAAAATGTCAGGTGGCTCATGCCTGTAATCCCAGCACTTTGGGAGGCCGAGGCAGGCATATCACGAGGTCAGGAGTTCAAGACCAGCCTGGCCAACATGGTGAAACCCCACCTCAACCAAAAATGCAAAAATTAGCCAGGCATGGTGGCACATCCCTGTAATCCCAGCTACTCGGGAGGCCGAGGCAGGAGAATCGCTTGAACGCAGGAGGCAGAGTTCGAGATATCTTGCAGGGAGCTGAGATCGCACCACTACACTCCAGCCTGGAAGACAGAGTGAAACTTGGTCTCAAAAAAAAATAAAATGTCAGAAATTATAAAAATAGACATATTTAAGTGTCAAATAGAAGCATTCCAAATGTCAGAAAAATAAAAACAGTTGCTGATTTTCATGTGTTATAACATATATATGTTACATGTTTTTATATGCTGTAACATTATAAAATATATATATTTAGGGACAAAATCGAACTTTTTTGCTTTTTTTACTTTATTTCTACTTTTTGCCTTTTTTACTTTATGAATCACACTTTTCTTATGTAACGTATCTCAAATCAACTTAGTGCTATGTGTCGCTTAAGAGGGAAAAAAGACAAATAGCATGAATATTTTAAAGACTGTACAAAAATATACTTTTTTTTTTCTTTTGTTCTTTTTCTTTTTTTTGAGACAGAGTTTAGCCCTTGTTGCCCAGGCTGGAGAGCAGTGGCACGATCTCGGCTCACCTCAACCTCCACCTCCAGGGTTCAAGTGATTCTCCTGCCTCAGCCTTCTGAGTAGCTGGGATTACAGGCATGTGCTACCATGCCCAGCTAATTTTGTATTTTTTGTAGAGATGGGGTTTCTCCATGTTGGTGAGGCTGGTCTCGAACTCCCAAACTCAAGTGATCCACCTACCTCAGCCTCCCAAAGTGCTGGGATTACAGGCATGAGCCACTGTGCCCAGCCAAAAATATATTTTCAATACATGAATTCAGAATACACTACTCTAGGCAAGGTGCCGTGGCTCATGCCTGTAATCCCAGCACTTTGAGAGGCCGAGGTGGGAGAACTGCTTGGGCCCAGGTGTTCAAGACCAGCTTGAGCAATATAGTGAGACCCTGTCTCTACAAAAAATTAAAAAATTAGCCAACCATGGTGCATGCGTATAGTCCCAGCTATTTAGGAGGCTGAGGTTGGAGGATAGCTTGAGCCCAAGAGTTTGAGGCTGCACTGAGCCATGATTGTGCCACTGCACTCCAGCCTGGAAAACACAGTAAGGACCTGTCTCAAAAGAAACTTTTTTTTTTGGTAGATCAGATGGCGTCTTGCTATATTACTCAGGCTGGCTCCAAAAAAAAAACAACTCTATAAAATGGTCTACTTAAAATCACTTCTTTATCATGTATCACTCAAAAAGGAAAAGTATATTTCCATTTACAGAAAGGTTTTAAAAATTATACATGAGTCAAAACAATGGGAGAAAAACTCTCATCAGGATCTATTGGATCTAATTTCAATTTTTTAGTTTCTTTTTAGAAGTTCTATTCATAAGGATTCATATTACTTGATTTTTATTATTTCTTAAAAGTTTTTCAAAGGAAAAAAAGTAATTACTTATTTTTCCAGGAAAAAAATAAGACTTACTCTATATTGCAATTACTATATGCATCCACTGGACCCTTTTATATGTCTAAGTTACAGCTGAGGAGTTTAGCATTCTTATTTTTTCTGTATCTTTAAACATTTTTAAATGTTTAAGATTTTAAACAGTTTTGCTATTTCATCATTACTCATGAATTATTTCAAAGTATGCTTTTAGAAAAAGAATGGCAGAATGACCTACATTAGAAGAATAATGCAATCGTGAGATTCAACATCACACACTTTCATCACTCTCAGTTTTCCTATTGCCTTGGCAAAAGTACAGCACCATCTTCAAGAAAGTTTAAAGGGGATGGAGACACCATCCCTGCAGTCTTTTTGCTTGCATTGAATGCAGTTGAAAATTCAGAAATTTTTACTTTCAGTCTATAATGGCAAAGAGAAAAAAATATATAGGAAGACGTTCCACAACTGTTAGATGAATTCGAAGCAGAAAGCAAAGAGATGGCAGGTCTCTAGATACTAATGTCGATGATGAAATTGATCACGTAAGTGAAATCTCAGATCATACACCTACAGATAACAGTATCCTCAACACAGTTCTCAGGCTCAAAATTTGGTGGATGAATGATATATTTCCATAGACCTAAAGGGAATATGGTGTTCTCATCCAGTTAGCCATTCCACCAGAATGACTTTATTATGCAATATTCTGTCAACAGGACCTGGACTATGTCATTGGCTAAAAAGATGCCTGGCAGTATTTTTTCAACCTTTATGATGTCTATACTGAGATTTACTTGGGTTTTTTAGTTTGTTTGCTTGCTTGCTTGCTTGTTTGTGTGTCAGAGATAGAGTCTCACTCTGTCACCCAGGTTGGAGTGTAGTGGTGCAATTATGAGGCCTCAAACTCCTGGGCCCAAGAGATCCTCGTGCTTCACCCTCCTACATATCTGGAACTTACAGCCATGAGCCATCACACCTAGCTAATTTTTTTTCTTTCTTTTTTTTTTTTTTTTTTTTGGTAGAGACAGGTCTCTCTATAGTGCCCAGGCTGGTTTCGAACTCCTGGCCTCAAGTGATACTCACACCTCAGCCTCCCAATGTGCAAGGATTACAGGTGTGAGCCACTGAAATTTCAGTCCAGCCTGAAATTTACTTGATATGTTTTGTTACATGAACAGATATTGAAGGCAAGTGTGTATACAAAGTTCACTGGAAGGAAATAAGAAAGCTTGATCATCTTAAATGGTGTTTACAAATCTGAAAATAAAAACGCTCTGCAATTATGAAGCAAAAAAGATGGTCATCGTCTCTTTAACAAAACTGTTTTTGAAGACTTCAAAACTGTTTTCTGTATTTTGATGATGCAAGTGCAAGAAGAGGCGGAAGGAATGGTAAGTGTGAACTTTAACTGGAGATGGGCTTGAAGTCTGAATCAGTGTATCTAAGACGATGTTCCAGATTCACGCATGACAGCTGATGAGCAGCTGGTTGCCTTTGGAGAGCACTGCACTTTGAGTTATATACAGCTTCAAAATCAAGAAAACACAGAATTTAAAAAACCAGACTTGCTGTGTTTAAATTCTGATGTCTGAATTTCTAGCAGAGTTGTTTTTCACTCTCCTTTTATTCTTATTTCTACAAACTATATGTAAAATGATTGAAAAATATTTTATAGAGTCCAATGCATCTAGATGGTAAATGGAAATGGCCATTTTTTTCTGATAAACTGAGGGTTATAGAAGCAGAAATTTCCCAAAATGTATTCTGCAGAACACTGTGGTCAAACATGTTTGAGAAACGTTGACTAAAACAGAACAAAAAGCTTTTTAACTGCAGGACTTCCCTAAATCTGTAACATGCAAGATGTCCAAAATTAGTTTGAACACAGAATTCTTTGGGGGCAGGACTGGAGTCATCTATAGAACACTTTTAAAACATCTGGAAGGCGAAAAGACAGAATGCCAAACCATATTACTAGTTAGCTAAGATCAAATTTATGGGGGCTTTTCCCCTTTTTTAGGAAAAAAATTAAAACATTAGAAAACCTGCTCCCTGGGAGAAGCCCTATGACAGGACGAGGGTGAGAGGGACAAGAATGGGCTATGATCCCTAAGGGTGTCTGAGGTGGCTCTACTTTAAAGATAGGTGCAGCCGGGCACAGTGGCTCACGCCTGTAATCCCAGCACTTTGGGAGGCCGAGGTGGGCAGATCGTGAGGTCAGGAGTTCAAGACCAGCCTGGCCAAGATGGTGAAACCCCATCTCTACTAAAAATACAAATATTAGCCGGGTGTGGTGGCGGATGCCTGTAATCCCAGCTACTTGGGAGGCTGAGGCAAAGAACTGCCTGAACCAGGAGGTGGAGGTTGCAGTGAGCCAAGATCGTGCCACTGCATCTAGCATGGGTGACAAAGCTTGACTCCATCTCAAAAAAAAAAAAAAAAGATAGGTGTAGAGTGATAGTCCTTTATTCTCCAAGAGGACTTGAAGAGGAGTTACTTTGTTAGGTTTCTTTCTAAGAGAAGGAACAAAAAGTAGCCCATTCTCCTAGGGACAGGGGATGTAACCAGACCCTCAGTACATAAAGGGTTTATTTACCAGCGCTGGTTGCTACTCACGCCTGTAATCCCAACGTTTTGAGAGGCCGAGGCGGGTGGATCACTTGAGTCCAGGAATTTGAAACCAGCCTGGGTGAAATGCTGAAATCCCATCTCTACAAAAAATACAAAAATTAACCAGGTATGGTGGCACACACCTATGGTTCCAGCTACTCTGGAGGCTGAGGTGGGAGGATCGCTTGACCCTGGGGATCAGAAGTCACAGTGAGCCCAGACCATGTCACTGCACTTAAGTCTGCATGACAAAGCAGGATCTTGTCTCTAAATAAATAAAGAGTTTAATAGAAAAACTCCCTGAGCCCTACCAAATCCACAAGGGTGAAAGGTGGAGGACAGTGGGTGGTGGGTAGAAAGGAAAGCAGAGGTTCTAGATCCTGAACAGAGAAATGACTTTAAAAATTAATTTTAATTGACAAATAATAACTGCATATATTTGTATCGAGGGGGTACACAGTGATGTTTCCATACATACAATGTATAGTGATCAAGTCAGTGTAATTAGCATGTCCATCATCTCAAACATTCATCATTTCCTTGTGGTGGGAACGTTCAATATCCTCCTTCTAGCTGTTGGAAAGCAGGTAATATTTTGTCGTTAACTGTAGTCATTCTACGCTGGTCTAGAGTGTTAGAGCTTAGCCCTGGGCTCCTGCCACCTGGATGTTGCTGAGATGAATGAACAGACCACCTCTGAGGCTAAGAATGCCTTCCCACAGGGTGCTGAAACAGGGACCCCGCCCTTGTCACTGGGTTTAGCTTGACCTCCCTCACCTCTTCTAGCCACCCTCTCTGTCCACCAGCCCTGACAGCAGCCGGTGCACCTGCTCTGCCTTCTCCTAGGACACAAGAGAAGAACTGCTCCTGAACTGTCAAGGGCCGACAGCTCCCTCGTTCCCAGAATCACGTCACCATGCTCCTCAGGGACACCTCTCCTGCCGCTGTCCTCTTCCACACCCCTCTCCAGCACCCAGACCCTTTCCATGCTTCCTTCCAGAGGGAAACCTCTCCAAAGAGTGGTGCAGACACCATCACTACCACCCATTCTCTTTTCCAATGCCCCTAGTCTAGCTTTTGTCTCCACCTCTTCCTAAAATAGTTTACCAAAGACCTGTGTTGAGCTAACACTATTGCTCACACTGCTGTCTTCCTCTCCCTCAAGCCCTCAACAGCATCAGGGATCCCCTCATTTTAGAAACACTTCCCTCATGCAACTTCTGCCATCCACCTCCGTCTGCTCTTTATCCTCCCTCCTCCCCACACTGTCTCAGTTTCCTTCGTCTCTTCCAGATCTCTATCACTCAAGCGCCCCCATTAGCTCTTCTCTCTTCCACATCTGCTCCCTCATCTAGTCCCAAGACATTGAACGTCACCTATATGCAAATGACTTTCAAACGTTATTGCTGTGTCTATTTCTCCCTAAAGCCCTGAACTGGTCTAGCCCAACTGCCCGGCTCAGTCTCCCCATTTAGATTTCAAGTACGCATCTCCAACTTAGCATGACCCAAGTCCAAGTCTCAATCCCAACTTGGCTCCCTAAGCCTCATCTCAATAAATCATGCCAGCAGCACAGGCCAGAAACCTAAGAGTCAGATTTAACTTCTCTTTCTCATCTCTCAGTCCTGCCCCAACATCCAATCCAAGAGTAAAACTTACAGGGTCTACCTTCCTGGCGCATCCTGAAACTGAAAGCTTTTCATCATCTACCCAGACACTCCTCCAGTGTAAGCATCATCATTTCCAACCTGGACCCCCGCCTCGCCCAGCCCTAACAGGTCTCTCGGCCACTGTCAGCCTTGGCTCCTAGAGGTCACCTCCAGACCACAGAGAGACTGAGTTTTCTATAGCACTGATCACATCACATCACTCCTGTATTTGTTTCTTGTGGCTGCCATGACAAAGTACCACAAACTAGGAGGTGGGAAGCAACAGAAATGTATTCTCAGCATTCAGGAGGCCAGAAGTTCAAAATCAAGATGGCAGGAGGATCCGTTTCTTCTGTAGGCTCCAAGGGAGAACCCATTCCCTGCCCTCTCCTGGCGTTTGGTGGTTGCTGGAAATCCTTGCCACGCCTCGGCTTGCAGACACATCACCCCGACCCCTCCTCCCTCCATCTCTACATTACCCCCTTCTCTGTGGGACTCACTTGGTTTCTTACAAAGACACTCTTATTAGATTCAGAGCAAACCTTGATCCAGGATGGATCTTCATCCTTGCCTTCATTACCTCTGCAAATAACTTATTTCCAAATAGGTCACATTCGGAGTTCCCCAGTGGACATGAATTTTGGAGGGCACTATTCACCCCACCCGAACTCCCACACGTAAAACTTCCCAGTGAAAGTTCCCTGTTGTCACACGAATAATATCCAAACTCCCATCAGGTCCTCAGGATCCAGCATCTGCCTAGTTCTTCCACTTCATTTCCTTCCCCTCTGCCTTCATACACCACATTTCAGCTACAGTGGCTTCTTTCTCTCCCTTGAGCATGCCAAGGTATTCCCATCTCCAGCCCTTCGCACTTGCTGCCCCTTCCTCTTAGAACACCATTTCCCCAGACTTGCACATGGCCGCCTCTTCATCATTCAGATCAAAACAAAAAATGTCAGGTCAGGAGACCTTTTCTGACTGTTCTATTAGCTAAATATATAAATAAATCTACATAGCTAAAACAACCCCCACTCTTGGCCACTACCTCATTACACTACTTTATCTCCCAGTATCTTAAATTACTGGGTTTATTTGTTGATGAACTTACTAGCTACACCCACAAGAAAGTGCCTTGTGTGCAGGGCTTTCTAACTGGTTTAGAGCCCTCCTATGCACACAGCAGGTGTTTATGTAAGAAATTCTGGACTGGCCCACTCAACACCCATGGCCTCTGAAGTGCAACAACCATCACAACGGGAAGTTGCTTTCCTGAAATGCAGAAGCTGGGACTCTAAAAACCACATTTCCCAAGCACCTCTGCAACCAGAGTCCCAGTTGTAATTTAAATTCCTCAAATAACAGGAAGTTACGCAAGAGTTGAATTTGGAACTGGGTTCAGCGGGGAGAGAAGGCTTGGACGTGAGGCCTCCAGCTGGGGGGCACAGAGTGGAGCAGCCACAGGGCATCCTGGCAGTGAGTAGCCAACTTCCTGGTTGTAGTAGGAGCAGCAGCTCTTAGTGGACTCATCCATGAAAGTTCAGCCTAGAACTAGACACCTGTGATGTCATTAGGGACCACCCAGATAATCCAGAAGAATCTCCCCATCTTAAGATTCTTAATCACATCTACAAAATACTGTGTGTGTGTGTGTGAGACAGAGCCTCACTCTGTCACCCAGGCTGGAGTGCAATGGCGCCCTATCAGCTCACTGCCACCTCCACCTCCTGGGCTCAAGCGATCCTCCGGCCTCAGCTTCTCGAGTAGTTGGGATTACAGGAATCCGTCACCAAGCCCAGCTAACTTTTTGCATTTTTAGTAGAGATGGGGTTTCACCATGTTGGCCAGGTGGGTCTCGAACTTTTGGCCTCAAGTGATCTGCCCTCCTCAGCTCCCCAGAGTTCTGAGATTCCAGGCATAAGCCACCTCATGTAGCCCTGCAAAATTCTTTTTATCAAAACAAGGTGAATGTTTCCAGGCTGCTGTAACAAACTGCTATAAACTGAGTGGCTTATAAACAACAGAAATTTGTTTATCACAGTTCTGGAGGCTGGGAAGTCCAAGGTCAAGACATTGGAAGAGTTGACATCTTGGTAAGACAGGAGAATAGGGAATTAGGATAACCAAGGGTTAAGACATAAGCGAAAGAAGAGCAGGTACAGCCAGTTCTAGGCAAGATTAGGCAGCACACAGGCCCCATTTTTACTCCTGATAACAAGACCATGTTTCCATTTCAGCCTCCGATTGACTGCAGGCCAAGCTTCCACTTAAGCCTCTGATTGGTCACAGGACAATGCTTCATAATATGTAACCAACTGGGGACCTTTAAAGGGCACCTACAGGTGTTACCAAATGCTTTTAGCTTAATGAAAACCCTAATTGTGGGGTTCTTGAGCTGCTTGCTCCAGCTCATTCCCACTCTGTGGAGTGCACTTTTGCCTCAATAAATCTGTGTTTTCGTTACTTTGTTCTCTAGTTGCTTTGTGTTTCATTGCTTCATTCGTTAGTTGCTTTGTTTGTGCATTTTGTTCAATTCTTTGTTCCACACACCAGGAACCTAGACAACTCACAGTCAAGACCTTCCATCCAGTAACACAGGGAGGGCTCGCTTCTTGGTTCATAGATAGTGACGTATTTTCTTGTTGTGTCCTCACATGGTAGGAGGGACTAGCTCTACAGTCTCTTATTAGGGCACCTCCCAAAGGCCCCACCTTTATTACCATCACCTTTGGGGGTTAGGATTACAGCAGATGAATTTGGGAGAGGACACAAATATTCAGCTGTAATGTTATAGGTTCCAGGAATTAGAACCTGATATTTTGGGGGAAGCAATAATTTAGCTTACTGCGCTGGACTTGACCAGAAAACTTTGTTCTAAGATATTTCCCAGCGATTCAAAGGGAATGCCACTGTGTGTGCCCATCCCCTACCACACCTCCTTTTATTCCTCCCTTGAAAAACTTACCTAAAGAGGGAAAGTGAGGAGAAAGGAAATGAGCTCACGGGCAATGGCTGCAGACACTCAGCCAAGGGAACTAGGGAGTGAGCGAGCCAAGCTCTGACCAGGTGTAGACACTCAGCCGAGAGCAGAAAACGAATAACCAAATTGCTGGAGCATCAGCCAAATGTATTCAGCTGTATCTCATAGGCCAAGACAGGGACAAGCGCGTGGCATGTTCACCCTAGCAGACAGATGCACTGGGCCTGGTACACACTCTTGGAAAAAGATCCTGTCCCAGGTGAGGGCTGGCTTTCCAGGATAACTCCAGCCAGCCTCACCCATTTTTAAGGCCGAGGAGGAGGAAGGAGGCTAGAGAGGGAATGAGAATAGAGAAGTAGGAGCAGATGGCTTCCTGGACCCAGGAGGCTAGTCAACGAAGATCAAAAGAAGTGAAGAGATGAAGCAATTATCTGGATGAATTAAGCAAAAATAAAGAGGCAATGGGACCTGGGGACCTTTCCAGCCAGGGCCTGTTGTCTACACTGGACAATTAATCAAACTCTTCTGCATGTGGGAGAGCAACAAAACTCTGACCCCAGGGTAGGTCTAGAAGCCCCCGATTCCTTCTCCCATCTTAGCACCCATTTGACATTAAGTCAAGCCACTCAACCTGAGTAGAAATAAAATAAGAATATCAAAGTGGTCCCTGCATATAATTAGGCAACATTGAATTGACCAAAATAAAGTAGGTTTGATCTTTTTAGTGGGTGAATAAAATGCTGACATCAGTACCATGCTGTCTGGCAAAATGTGCAATATCAATGCATTCATTTGATAACTAGTAAGTACCTGGGGATATACTGATTAATCAGACATGAATCTTGCTCTCAAGGAGCTTATAGTCTAATAAATGACATAGACCATGCTCATAAACAATGCATTTAATCTTATCAATAAACCTGGGAGTAGTCACTCTGACTCCCACTTTATGGATGAGGAAAACTCAAGTTTGCAGTAAACACCTTGTACAGAGTCATACAGTTAGTGACAGAGCCTGGATTTGAGCCACATCTCTCACTGCTGAAGCCCATACATTTTTCACATGACACTAGGTTTTCTGGAGAAACCTTTGAATTTTCAAAGCTATATGGGATTTGAATAAGTGGAGATGAAAGAAAGAGCACTTAATGTAGAGAAAAAAGAAGGAGTATAGAGATGCTGTTATGATATTAATTGACATGGAGAATTAGAAGAAATAGGAAGTTTGTGGATGGAAATTATGAGCTCAACTTTTAAAAATATCTTTGAAGGACTTCTAGGACACGCAGCTAGAAAAAACAGCAGTCATTCAAAAATGCAAAACTGGAACCCCACAGAGAAGCCTACACCGGATATTTAGATCTGGGTGTCCTTACACAAAAAAAAGAATGGTGAAAGTCATGAATTTACTAAGGCAAAAAGTCCATAATGAGAAGAGAAGAGGGCCAAGAACTTTTGGAAAATTCTGCTTTTAAGAAGTAGAAGAAAGGAATGGAAGGTGAAAAAGAATGAGTAGGCAGGAGAGCTAAGAAAGTGAAGCATTCCAGAACGCACAGGAAGAGAAACCTAAGGGATGAAGCCCTGACAAGTTCTACAAGGAGAACAAGGAGGATGAGACCTCCTCTGGGGTCAGTTTTGATTGGACAGGCCATTGGATGGGCAACTGGAGGCTTTTGATGACGTTTAAATAACAGTGTGTGTTTGGGTAATGGAAATAACAAGAAAAAATTGCCCCTTCAAAAACTCTGATAACAAAAGGGAAGAAAAAGAGAAAATAAGAACAAGGGACAGAAATTTTTTATAGAGAAAATACCAGGCTTGCCTGCATAATTTAAGACATTATGGCCAGGCACAGTGGCTCACACCTGGAATCCCTGCACTTTGGGAGGCTGAGGTGGGCAGATCACTTGAGGTCAGGAGTTTGAGACCAGCCTGGACAATATGCTGAAACCCTGTCTCTACTAAAAAACACAAAAATTAGCTGGGCATGGCAGCGTGTGCCTGTAGTCTCGGCTAGTCGGGAGGCTAAGACAGGAGAATTGCTTGAACCTGGGAGGCAGAGGCTGCAGTGAGCCAAGATCGTGCCACTGCACTCCAGCCTGGGTGACAGGGAGAGGCTCTGTCTCAAAAGAAAAACAAAAACATTATGGCTAGGCACGGTGGCTCACGGCTGTGATCCTGCACTTTGGGAGGCCAAGATGGGCGGATCACTTGAGGTCAGGAGCTCCAAGACCAGCTTGGCCAACATGGGGGAACCCCGACTCTACTAAAAATACAAAAAATTAGCTGGGCATGGTGGCGCATGCCTGTAATCCCAGCTACTCAGGAGGCCAAGGCAGGAGAATCGCTTGAACCCGGGAGGCACAGGTTGCAGCGAGCCAAGATCATGCCACCGTACTCCAGCCTGGGCAACAGAGTGAGACTGCATCTCAAAAAATAAAAATAAAAAATAACACATTATAAATTCCCTCTTGCATCTTTTTATTTTTTTAATCTTCCTCCTTCACTCTTCTCTATGTAAACTCGTTCTGGCTAAGTGAATCAATCAAGATGGGAACACTGATTTGAGCAGACTTGTCAACATTACTCTGGGGAAAAAAGGAGTTGATAAACTATTCTGGCAAGAGTCATTACCAAAAATAGTACCACATAGGCTCGTGACTGGAAAAAACAGCAGAGTTTAGGAAAACGTATTTGTTTGTTTACAGGATAGTTGAACATGTTTGTAGGGAAAGCGCTAGTGTTAAAGGAGTGATTGAAGATGCTTTATGATTCTAGACAAGTATGGAAAGAAAAGAGATCAAGTCACACCTATAAGGGCTGGCTTTAGAGAGGAGAAGGGACATTTCTTTCCCTGAAATATCCATGAAATATGAAAGAAAGAAGGCTGACGATGGGGAATTAGAGGCAGACAACCATGGCAACTAGATAATTCATACCAATCTTCCCAATGAGGACAAACATATAAGCTGCATTAAATATAAGGATTACCTTTTGGAAGCATCAGACAGCTAACACAAGAGTGAAGCATTAGCAAGCCAGGGACCAGGAAAAATGGAGGCCTAGGAGGTAAACCCCGAATCTAAAGCCACTCTTCTTCTACATTGTTAGTTAACTTCAGGTCACACAGCAGTGAGGATGAGAGTCTGAGCAACACTTTACACAGCATCAGATGGTTAGAAGATCCAATACTGGGGTCCAGGGCCCATCAAGGTGAGTGTCCCAGGAACATCCTTATCTTTGGGGTTGTGACCCTGAAGGACTATACTGTAGGAATAAATACTATGCAGAAATAGCCAGACCTTTGCAGACATTGTAGTTCATCTTCAAATCATTTCAATCCATGAAACTGGATTAAATTAATCTCAGAGTACTCTTGGCCCCAGACTCTGACAAAAGCAAAGTAAGTCCTCCCTAGAGGAAGATAACATCATCCTAGGCCTCAAATAATTTCCACAGTTAATTTTATGATTATGCACATTATAACAGCAAAAATAACTAAAGAAGAAGAAAAGATAAAAGATAATAAAAACTAAAACCAGCATAACAATGGGACATAGAAAACTGGATGCTCAGAGAGTCTCCAGATACTGATGTTAACAGAAATTCTAGAAATGAAAAACATAATAACTACATTTAATAAGTCATGGGTGTGTTTTATAGGAGATTAGAATCCTATACAACTGAAGTAAATTGGATGTTGGATCAGAAGAAAATATTTGGAATGAAGCATGAAGGAATAAAAGAATGAAAAAGACAAAAGAGAAGTTAAGAGAGAGCAACAATAGAGTGGGAATATCTAATATACATGCAATGGTAATCCTGAAAAGACAGAAGAGAAAATGGAATAGAAGAAATATTTGAAAAGATAATAACTGGGATTTTTTCCCAAAGCAAATTAAACACAAAGCTACAGATTCAATAAGCTTATAAAAACTCCAAGCATGACAAGGAAACACACCTAGATACATTATAGTAAAATTGCTGGAAACCAAAGGAGAAAGAAATATATTAAAAGAAGCTAGAATAAAGACATATCACTGTCAAAGGAGTAACAATTAGACTGACAGCTGATTTCTCAAGAGAAACAAGGAAAAGCAGAAAATAATGGAATGCCCTTAACATACTAAAAGTAAATAACTGCCAACCTAGAATTCTATGGCCCCCAAAAATTATCCTTCAAGCATAATGATTAATTAAAGATAACAAACCAAAACAGAATTATTTGTCACTCACAATAAGAGGAAATATTAAAGACTATTCTTCAGGCCCAAGGAAAACAATTTCAGATGGAAAGTCAGATGTAAGAAGCAAAGAGTAATACATTTAAAAATAGCAAGTATTAATATATTGCTAGATATAAATTGAGAGTGACTATATAAAAAAAATAAAAAATGTTGAATTTAAAATATATATTACTTAAAATATATGACAACCATAATATAAAATCTGAGAGAGGAGTAGAGCTAGGGTATTTCAGAGTTCTTGAAATGCCTGAAAAGAGCATAAAGCACCAATTAATATAAGACAAGAATGAGTACTGTGATCTTGGCACTTAGCACCAAAAGAAGAGTAAAAAGAACATATTACTTCCAAGATAACAGAGGAAGGAAATGGAATATTTAAAAAATTAGTTAATCCAGGCCGGGTGCCATGGCTTACACCTGTAATCCCAGCACTTCGGGAGGCCAAGGCAGGTGGATCATGAGGTCAGGGGTTCAAGACCAGCCTGACCAATATGGTGAAACCCTGTCTCAACTAAAAATACAAAAATTAGCTGCGTGTGGTGGTGCCTGCCTATGTAATCCCAGCTGCTTGAGAGGCTGAGGCACAAGAATCGCTTGAACTCGGGAGGCGTAGGTTGCCGTGAGCCAAGATTGTGCCACCGCACTCCAGCCTGGGTGACAGAGCAAGACTCAGTCTCAAAAAAAAATAGTCAATCCAAAATAAACAATGAAATGAGAGAAAGATGAACATAGAGTATAAGTAGGACAAACAGAAAGCACACAACGGCATGGGAGATCTAAATCCAAATATATTAGGAATTAGGCCAGGCGCAGTGGTTCATGCCTGTAACCTCAGCATTTGGAAGCCCAAGGCTGCCAGAGCTCAGGAGTTCAAGACCAGCCTGAGCAATAGGGTGAAACCCTATCTCGACGAAAAGTTCAAAATTAGCCAGGCATGGTGGCACACGCCTTATAGTCCCAGCTGCTTGGAGGGCTCAGGCAGGAAGATCTCTTGGGCCCAGGAGGTCGAGGCTGCAGTGAGCCATGTTCACACCATAACACTTGAGCCTGAATGACAAAGCTATACCCTGTCTCCCCACCAACAAAAGAAATTAGGAATTACATTAAATATAAATGGACTAAATGGTCCAATTATAAGACAAAGATTGTCAGATAATTAATTTTTTAAATTGTATAGTGTTTACAGAAGAAGATTACATTAAGGATATAAAATGGGCCGGGCATGGTGGCTCACGCCTGTAATCCTAGCACTTTGGGAAACCAAGGCATGTGGATTACTTGAGGTCTGGAGTTCGAGACTAGCCTGGCCAATGTGGTGAAACCCCGTCTCTACTAAACATTCAAAAATTAGCCAGCCGTGGTGGCATCCGCCTGTAATCCCAGCTGCTCAGGAGGCTGAGGCCAGAAAATTGCTTGAATTCTGGAAGTGGAGGTTGCAGTGAGCCAAAATTGCAGTGAGAAAAAAAAAAAGATACAAAAAGGTAAAGGTATGGAAAATATATACCATACTAATCCAAAGAAAATTGGACTATCTATATTATTAATTATCAAACAAAATAGAATTTAAAGCAGAAAGCATTACTAAAGAAGGCCCTGTCTTAATAACGAGATTTCTAATTTCCCAGGAAGTTATAATATTATAAAATTATATACACCTAATACCTCAAAATATATGAAGCAAAAAGCAACATATCTACATATAGACAAATTCACAATCATTATGGTAGAATTTAACACACTTTTGGCAATATTTAACAGAACAAGCAGACAAGTCAGTAAGAATATAAAAGATTCAAACAACACAACCAGCAACTATAACCTAACAGACATATATAGAATACCGAGCTCACAACTACAAGTGTACATTATTTTCAAACAAAATTTCAGAAATCAACCGTATGCTGAATCATAAAGCATGCCTTGGCAAATCTCAAATGACTGAAATTATACAAAGTACACTTTCTAAATACATTATAAGTAAGCTAAAAAACCAATAACAAAAATGATGATTAGAAAACTCCATGTATTTTTTTTTTTTTTTTTTTTTTTTTTTTTTTTTTTTTTTTTTTTTTTTTTTTTTTTTTTTTTTTTTTTGGTTGAGATGGATTCTCGCTCTGTTACCCAGGCTGGAGTGCAGCGGTGCAACCTCGGCTCACTACAACCTCCACCTCCCGGGTTCAAGTGATTCTCCTGCCTCAGCCTCCTGAGTAGCTGGGATTACAGATGTGCACCGCCATGCCCGGCTAATTTTTATATTTTTAGTAGAGATGGTGTTTCACCATGTTGGCCAGGCTGGTCTCGAACTCCTGACCTCAGGTAATCCACCCACCTTGGCCTCCCAAAGTGCTGGGATTACAGGTGTGAGCCACTGCACACAGCCCCATGTATTTGAAAATGCAGACATACATCTAAATAACTCATGAAAACAATCAAAATAAAATGTTAGTATATTTTAATAGAATGATAATAAAAATATTGCATACTGAAAGTCATGGGATGAGGTTAAAGCTATGATTCGATGAATATTCATAATTATAATTGCATATATTAGATTATAGGAAAGGTTTAAAATTAATGAACTAAGCAGCCATCTCAAGAAATTAGGAAAAGTAAAGAAAATTAAAAGAAAGAAAAAAAGAGAATTTAATGCACTAAAAAAACAAATATAAAATATGAAATATCGATGGCCTCCAACTTACAGTGGTTCAACTTATTATTTTATGACTCCATTAATATGAAAGCAATATGCATGCAGTATCCTCCTCAACTTACATTGGAATTATGTCCAGATAAACCCATCATAAGTTGAAAATATCTTAAGTTAAAAACACACTTTTATTGGGACACAACTTCATTGTAAATGAAGGAGCATCTGTATCAACAAAATCAAAATCTGAATTTTTTTTTGGAAAGAAAAATAAAATTGATTAAAAACCCTAGCAAAGGCTGGGCGCTGTGGCTGACGCCTGTAATTCCAAAACTTTGGGAGGCCGAGGCAGGTGAATCACCTGAGGTCAAGAGTTTAACAGCCTGCCCAACATGGAGAAACCCTGTCTCTACTGAAAATACAAAATTAGCTGGGCGTGCTGGCACATGCCTGTAATCCCAGCTACTCTGGAGGCTGAGGCAGGAGAATTACTTGAACCCAGGAGGTGGAGGTTGTGGTGAGTCAGGATTGGGCCATTGCACTCCAGTCTGGGCAACAAGAGCAAAACTCTGTATCAAAAAAAAAAAAAAAAAAAAAATACCTAGCAAAGCCAGGCATGGTGGCTGATGACTGTAATCCCAGCACTTTGGGAGGCCAAGCTGGGAAGATTGCTTGAGGCCATGAGCTCAAGACCAGCCTGGGTCTTGAGAAACATAGTGAGACCTGTTTCTACAAACAAACAAAAACTAGCAAGATTTATCAAGGGGAAAAAAGAAAGAAAAAGAAGATTAAAATAATCAGTGTCAGGCATGATACGGAGACATCTCAACAGACCCACCTTTATGAAAGAGCACAAGAAGGTATTATGAATAGTTTATGCAAAAACATTTTGCAAATTTAGATACATTGTTGAATCCCTTAAAAAGAAAATGTATCAAAAACTAACATAAGAAAGTATGTAAATCTTAACTAATCCAATAACTATTCAATAAACTGAATTGGTAATTTAAACCCTTCCACAAAGAAGACTCCAGGCTTATATCCTAAGAAACACACACACACTTTCACCAGCACACAAGCACAAGGATGATCATAGCAGCATCATGTATAGTAGCCCTACACTGGAAACAATCTAAATGTCCATCAAGAGTAGAACAGATAAACAAATTGCATCACATTTTTTAATGTAATACTATCCGTTGATAAAAACTGCAAACTACACCTATACCGTTAATAAAAAACCAAACTACACCTAACAACCTGGATGATTTTTTACAAGTATAATGTCAAGTAAAAAGTGGGGCGCATGGAAGAATACACACTGTTTAGTTACATTTATATAAAGTTGAAAAACAGGATTTAGCATTGAAATGCTAAAGTTTAGTTTAGCAAAAAACTAAACTTTGGCATTTAAAGAGACTTTTTTCCCTTAAGATTTTATTTTATTTTTATTATTTTTCAGACAGAGTCTCACTCTGTCACCCAGGCTGGAGTGTAGTGGTGCGATCTCAGCTCACTGCAACCTCCGACTCCAGGGTTCAAGCTATTCTTCTGCCTTAGCCTCCCGAGTAGCTGGGACTACAGGCATGCGCCCCCATGCTCAGCTAATTTTTGTATTTTTAGTAGAGACGAGGTTTCACCATGTTGGCCAGACTGGTCTTAAACTCCAGACCTTATGATCCACCCGCCTCGGTCTCCCAAAGTGCTGGGATTACAGATGTGAGCCACTGCACCTGGCCTAAGATTTTATTTTTTTAGAGCAGTTTTAGGTTCACATTAAAGTGGAACAGAAGGTACAGAGGTATCTCATATACCTCCTGTCCCCTACATAAGCACAGCCTTTCCCACTATCAACATCCTCCATCCAACTGGTTTGTTTGTTGCAATCCATAAGCCTACAATGACACATCAGTATTCCCCAGGAGCCATAGTTCACATTAAGCTTCTCTATTGGTCTTGTACATTGTATAAGTTTTGACAAATGTATGACAGGTGTCCATCATGATAGTATCATACAGAATAGTTCACTGCCCTAAAAACCCTCTGTGCTGTACTGATTGATCCCTGCCTCCCCCTAACCTCTGGCAATTACTGATCCTTTTACTGCCTCTGCAGTTTTGCCTTTTCCAGAATGTCCTATAGTTGGAATCATATAGCATACAGTCTTTTCAGACTGTCTTCTTTCACTTAGTAATATGCATTTAAGGTTCTTCCATATCATGTCATGGCTTGATAGCTCATTGCTTTTGAGGACTGAATAATGCTGCATTGCCTGATGTATCACAGTTTATCATCTACTCACTTACTAAAGGACATCTTGGTTGCTTCCAAGTTTTTGCAGTTATAAATAAAGCTGCTGTGCTGTTTATATATATTTTTTGGCGGTAAAGATAAGCAAAGGTGCTTTACGTAAAAAGTCAGGATAATGGTCGCCTCTGATAGGGAGGGAGGATAGAGGTAGACAGGGGGAATAAGGAGTAAATCCGGGTGAGAGCAGAGTTCTACTTCTCCACCAGGCTGATAATAACAGTGGTGTTGACTTTGTGATAAATCACTGAACTGTGTATCTTTTTGTTTTTTGAGGTTTTTGTTTTTGTTTTGTTTTTTGAGACAGAGTTTCACTCTTGTCGCCCAGGCTGGAGTGCAATGGCATGACCTCGGCTCACTGCAACCTCTGTCTCCCAGGTTCAAGCGATTCTCCTACCTCGGCCTCCCTTTTCTGCAGGTACATTCGATTTTACAATTTTTAAAACTGATGAAAAAATGAAAAAGGGAGTCAGAAAGGAGAGAAGGAGGAAGTAATGGCGGGAGAGCAGAGAACTTAGAGGCTGAAAGGCAAAAAGCTGAGGCGATGGAGCACAAGTTGTGTGACCTCAATCTTTTCAATAATGTATGAGGCACGGTCTCCCAGAGAGATCAAGGGTCTGAAAGGTCTGGACAAGACTTGCAACAACCGCATTAGAAATGTGGTGGGCCAGGAATCCGCTATAGATCAGGAAGGGATTGCTGAATAAACTCTACTGAACATGGGCTGCAAACTCAGATGCCTGGGGGAACAGGCAGGCATCTCATGAATCAGGTCGTCTGGGGAGTGGGAGGAAGCAAGCCCATTGATCCGTGACATTTAATTCTCAGTTTCAGGTCCAGGAAGACTCTCTCTGTTGTTGCAGAGATGGTAGCAAACTGCAGTGTGTGCCCCATGTCAGAGAAGCTCTGCCTCTCAGCTCCAGGCAGTGGTCATTCCAGAGTGGGTAATGACCAGGTACCGCCAGCTCTCAGCTGTCTGCTAGTGGAGCTAAAACTCTGGATTTTCTGGTGATCTCCTGTTTCTTCAATGCTCATAACTAAATCAAATTGTTTTAAATATCACTCGGGCACACAAACCCCATTTGATGTTCCTGATGAGGTATGTGAGGTCCAAGACCCCTGGCTGAACCA
This sequence comes from Plecturocebus donacophilus, assembly GCA_004027715.1. Classification (NCBI taxonomy): domain Eukaryota; kingdom Metazoa; phylum Chordata; class Mammalia; order Primates; family Pitheciidae; genus Plecturocebus; species Plecturocebus donacophilus. Next base: position 17,556 of record PVKP010018688.1, on the reverse strand, counting down.
GTCAGATCACCGTGGAATAAGTTGCCTCGGGGCCTGGCTGTCTCCAGCCGCTCTGAGTAGCTGCGCAGCCAGCCGGTCTCCGATTTGGACTGTGATGAGTCTCAATGGCAGAAGAGTAAGGGGATGGGAAATTGAGGGAGGGCCTCACTGAAAGGGCTCACTCCAGGAGCCAGAAAGCCAGAAGACCCAGAGCTTCAGTGAGATCAGAGACACACAGTCCCCATGAGGACAAAGAGCCCAGTGAGGAGAATGGGAGAGGTAAAAGGATGAAAGAGTCAGAAGAGTTTCAGAATCTAAGAGCTCCAAAACTAAACCTTTCCCTTTGTATCACTTTTCTCTTTTTACTTTAGTTGCTCTTAACTTGCTGCTTCCTTTTTTAAAAAATTCCAACAATTCTGCAGAAAACCAGAAGTGTGAAGCAAACACAGTAACTCTAGGTGTTATGGCGCTGTCCTGCTCACCTTCTTTCGGCCTACTGGCTTCAAAGGTAGGCACACACGCGTCCCTTTTCTAATGATCCAGTGGTGGATTCAGGCTCAGTGAGCCAAGGCCACAGGCAACAGGGCTTGGGTTGCATCTGCCTCGGCCCCTTGCGGCTGCCTTCCAGGAAGTGCTGGAACAGCAGAAGCAGCTAGCAGTGTGCTCAAGAAGTGGTCAGCAGTGGGGAGCAGCTGGAGAGGGGAGGCCAGTGAGCAAACATCAGTTTGGGAAATCGGGTTTGGGCTGAACAAAGTTCACTGTTGTTTTCCAAGAAAGCAGAGCCTGGTTGAGCCACCCTAGGGAATAAGGAGAGGGGCAACTTGAACTGAGTATTGGCTCCAAACTTCTACAGCCTGATACGCTTGGCCACCCAATGGTGATCAGAGCCATTGGTGTTCCCCTGGGGGGAGGGGGCAGAGGGCAGGCTCGGAGTAAAAGGGGAAGACAGACAGGTAGTCTAAATACCACCAAACCACAGAGATGGAGACCAAGGTGAAAGGAAAAAAAACAGCAGAAGGGATTTTTGTCCTGGAGATGTGCTTTGCAAATTCTTTTCAGTTAGTTCCCCATTAATTATTCCATCTTGAACATTTAGAGCTGTTCAACCTGGGCAGCATGTACGTTTTGAAGTGGTAAGTTCTCCATTCCTAGCAGAGTCTGAGCAGACATTCAGCTGTTATCTACCAGAAATTCTATTAAAAGGATGAAAGGTTGAACTAGATGACTTCTAATTCTGAAGACTGTAATTCAGGAGAACTGGCTAATCCCTGGCAAATGATACCCTTTCTGAGTATGCATGTGTCATTGAAAGTCACTCAGGCAAACTAGACTGTTTGTAAATAGGTCTGATTATCTGCAAATTAGCTGATTGAAGGTTCCTGGGTATGAAGCAGGGCTTATTTTAAGAAATTAATTTAGATAATAGTTGTATTGAAAAGCAACAAGTTCAGAAACATTAGAAAGAGTGCAGCTTCCCTTTTATTTTTTTCCAACTCTATATTTTCTTTTCAAATTGTTTCTAATGGACTATCTGTCAAGAAAGGCTCTTTTGACGGGGTGTGGTGGTCTGTGCCTGTAATCCCAGCACTTTGGGAGGCCAAGGCGGTTGGATCACCTGAGGTCAGGAGTTCAAGACCAGCCTAGGCAACACAGTGAAACCCCGTCTCTACTAAAAACATGAAAATTAGCCAGCCAGGTGTGGTGGTGTGCACCTGTAATCCCAGCTACTTGGGAGGCTAACACAAGAGAATTGCTTGAACCCGGGACACAGAGGTAGCACCATTTTACTCCAGCCTGAGAGACTGGGCAAGACTACATCTCAAAAAAAAAAAAAAGCTCTTTGGTAAATTACTTAAATATTCTTGGAAGTCATTATTACTTTCTAAGTCAATAGAAGTCTTTTTAATTTATCTAATAGCATATTAATTCCTATGGTTTACTTGTTTGTACCCATACAACACCCAGCCCTGCGCCTGACATATAACGGGTGCTCAGTAGATGTTCACTGCATTAACTGGTTGTTGCAAAAACCAAGTGTATCAGTTGAACATTTCTGCATATTGGTGATAATAATAGCATTTGGAACACCTGTTCTCTGCCAGCGACTGGGTCAAACAAACACTCATCCTCATAGTAATCGCTGCGAAGCGACTGCTGCATTAGCCCCATTTTACAGATGATGCCACTGAGGCCGGTGAGTGGCTGAGCCAGGATTCAAGGCCAGGCCCCTCCAACTCCCGAGCCGAAGCTCTCAGCGAGGGTATTAGACTAAATCCGAATCCTCTACTCTTTTTATCTATTTTGAAGCGTTGCATGTGGTGTGTTCAGCAGATGACAACTCTGGTGAGGCACGTGTGGACGGGACGGCAGTGCTGAGAAGGCCGGGGGTGCGCACAACCGACCTCCCAGCTGTTTCTGCTACCGGCTGGGGCCTTCAGCTCCACCGCCTCCCCTCCCCCAGGCCCTAAATCACTCTTGGACCTTTTGTTCTTCCCCACAGCTGCTCAGCAAATTCCTTGATTTGAAATTACGATCACAGGTTGGAGCGCTACTTAAAATAATTTTGCCAAATGTTCCATCTCTCTGCGTTGATGAATATAATGGATGACAATTTAAAGAGCAAAGAAAAAAAATGTATTCATTGTCGAAGACGAAAAAAAAAATCATAGGCTGCATGCATAGCATTAGTTTGAAGGATTCATTCCCCCAGGAAGCTACCAAATGCTGGACTTTTGTGAGCCCTCGGCATGGCCGGGAGAGCGGGCTGCTGGCAGGTATGGCCTGCAACAGAGGGAGAGAGCAAAGGTCAGGGCGTTTGTTGGGTTTGTTTAAGCATGAGTCAGAGGAGCGGGGGTAGACCTAGGGATCCAATTTCCAATTTCCTGTGCAAGTCACTGAGTGGCACTTCTCCCCTTCCCCAAAAGCCTTTTATGCACACCGCTCTGCAGAACAAAGGGAGATAGCGTAGGGGACACATAAATCACCTAGACAGGCAGGTCTTCTCGAAGGGAGAGCCTCTCTTGGATTCGGAAAATGCAAGCTCTAAGGGCAGCTGGGATGAAGGCGGACCATGTGCATCTAGCGCTTCGGCCCACTGAGGCTTAACGGGCTCAGAGTTCCTCACCCTGGGCTCTGAGCGCAGCGTGAAGCCACGGGCCAGCCCTCCCTGCAGGCGGGCTCTGTGGCCAGGCTCAGCTCCTGCGACGGGTGGCTGGGCCATCAGGAATCAGAACAAGGTTTCTTCCTTCACACTGGGTCCTGCTTCAGCAGGTGAGCTCCGCATTAGACATCTCCCCCATGTCCTAAGCCTTCTTCCAGGCGTGAGCCCCGAAAAAGCCCCGAAAAGCAGGTGGGGAGAGATGAGCAAATCCTGAGCAAAAAGGAGGTGGCGATGACGCCTCTCTCAAGTGTTCCATACCAGAAAAAGCCCTGGCACAGGGCAGGCCCTGATGGCAGCCCGGCCCCACAACCTCCCTTCCAGGGCCGCCTCCAGGGCAGGAATCCAATAGGAACATGGGCCCCTGGGGCCACCGGCAGTGCAAACTGTCCTCTGAAAACAGGGCTCCCTCTCTGTAGGAGTCTTGCAGTACGGAAAACACCAACAAACATCATTCAAACCACCCGTTCACTGAGGGTCTCTGGCTAGCGGGCACTGTGCCCATCAAGGCCACGTCCCATAGGTGACACCCCAGGGTTGAGCTGAATCACAACAAACTGGGAGCTCCATGCATCCCCCAAAATGATCTTCCACACACTACAAAGCATTCAAAAGAAATGATTCCAGCTGCTGGGGGCCCCCGTCAGCCTTTGAGGGCAGTGAGGTGTCGGGGTGGCAGCCTCTGGGGTAGACAAGTCCCAGATCCACCACTTCCCAGCTGGGGAAGCTTCCTGCCCCTTTCTGGGCCTCAATTTCCTCGTCTATGAAATGGGCATAACCGTGTCACTTTGCCAGGGGGTTGTAATGGGTCAATGCCCCTGCCCTGTTGATAAGCAGGAGTCTTTCGAGTTATTTCCACCAGAAATGGCAGCAGCATGGCAGGACAGAAGCCCCCGTCTGTGGGTCAGGACAGAAGCAAGGGTGTCTTTACACACAGAGGACGCTACAGTTCTTCGTCGCACCCTCGATCTGCAGGACTGTCTGCTTGGCTGTACGGTCTCCTTACCGTATTCCCTCCAAAGTAGGGCCCCAGCCCCTCACGGACTCCACTCCAGCCCCTCCTCCTAGCTGGGCATGGGAGGGAGGCAGAGCCTGCGTGCCCGCATCACTAGCCATGGCAGTTCCCGCTCTCCCCTTCTCTCAGGTGACTCTTCGGACCCTCATTCGCCATCTCCAGCCTCTCTTGCTTGGAGGAGGAAAGAGGTATCTCGGGTTCCTTTGTCTTCAGGCCACACTAGCGCCTCCCTCCCCCGCTGGCTCAGGACACACCAAGAGGGAGTGGAAGGACTGGCTGCCCAACGGAAGGAGATTTTATCGCTGATATTGTTTGGACTTAGTGGTGTGTGGCAAGTAAAATGGTTTAAAAGCAGTCTGACTTGGAGCTGGGTTGATTCTTGTCTTTAAACTGCCTAGGGACAATGCAGTCCTCACTGCCAGCCCCCAAGGCACCCCATCCCTGCACCCTCCTGGCTACTGCTCACCCAGGGCCCATCTTTACGGGCCTCTCAAGTCATAAGGGATCACTCTCTTCTCTCTTTGGATGCCCTTAACACAGAAAATGATCTGCACCCTAGTTCCTGCCTCTCCTATAGCTCCAGAGACAGACCTGTCGGGAATCCCCAGAAAGGGTGCCCTCCCTCTCCCTGGAAGCTCTTCTTGGGTCCTTTGGGAAAGCAAAGAAATAACCCATCCCCCAAATCCCCATGGGCATAAGAGGAGGGTCTTTGATGCCTAATTTTTTGTGTGTGTTTTTATTTTTCCTTTTTGCAGATCTCTGCATTTAATGAGGAAGTGCTGTCAGCAGAAAGGAGAGGAAGCTTCACCCCGACCCCCGAAGGACCCACATCCCTCTCAGCAGGGAGGCAGAAGCATTCTACTCCCAGCCTTGAAGGGCAGCTCCAGACACTCACATGGACCCAAGCAGGAAAAGCACAGAGCGTGTCATCACACTGTGTACCTTGCACAGGTGACGTCCTAGAGAAATTTCTGGAAAGAGAAAACAGAAATTTTATGACCCACAATTAAAATGACTTCAGTAATAAACAACCCTGATAGCTTGCCCCTCCAAGTGTATGCTGCGTTCCACACCCCCGGCCCTTCACCTCCACGTCCTCCTGCTCCATCTCCTTGCCGAGCCCTGTAACAACCTTACGAGGGAGAGACGTTTTACCCTCACTTCACAGAGGAGGACATCGAGGCCAAAGAAGGGAAGGGATTCCCCAGGTGACACCTAAATTGACAGAGTTGAGACCCACATTGAGCTTGTCTGAAGTCGAGGTCACTCTAATTCCTCACACAGCCCTGCCAGAGGTTCCCACAGTGCTGTGTGCCAGCGAGGTGATAGGCCTTTCCACAAAGGACATCAAAAACCTCATCAGGCCAGGGGCAGTGGCTCATGCCTGTAATCCCAGCACTTTGGGAGGCTGAGGTAGGCTGATCACCCAAGGTCAGGAGTTTGAGGCCAGCCTGGCCAACATGGCGAAACCCCATCTCTACTAAAAATACAAAAAAATTACCCAGGCGTGGCAATCCTGGGATTGACTGTAGTCCCAGCTACTCAGGAGGCTGAGGCAGGAGAATCGCTTGAACCCAGGAGGTGGAGGTTGCAGTGAGCTGAGATCACGCTTGCACTCCAGCCTCGGTGACAGAGCGAGACTCTGTCTCAAAAAAAAAAAAAAAAAAAAAAAAAAAAAAAACGCTCATCAGTAAAGAACTGTTGCCTTCCCAAACTGGGAAACTGAAACTTTTAAAAGCAAACAGATTTCCAAACTTGGGGTTAATGATAAAACTGAAAAAACGTAAAAGACTCCCTGTTCCTCTCCTCCATTATCAATATGTGACTTAGATTTGGATGCCAAGACAAATTTCACCAGAACTATATCCTCCATGGTAACTTATTAAAGAGTCAATCAAAGTTTGCCTTAAGAGAAAAGTAAATACACCCAAGTTTCCGTACAATGCCGGACCCTGAGTTCACTTCCTGGTTCCACTGTTGACTCAGGTTGCAATCCTAGATAAGTAGCTACACTCACTGCCCTGGGCCCAAAGCGCAAAGCTGGGGCGAGAGCGTAACGTCAGCACACCCTCCAGAATTCCAGAACACGGGAAGGTGCCCATCTTTAGCGGAGGGGGCATGCCTCGGAGAGGAAAATCAGCAAAGGCCATGTGCAGAGCTCCACGTGCAGGTGCAAGCTGCTTGTCCCTGTGTCTCTGACTGCGAGGAAAGGGGTGATCCGTTTGTCACACCACCAACAAAACCCTGCCATCCTTTGGCTCTGCACTCGCCCATAATTACTGGGCGTGAGGTGGGAATGGCTGCCCTTTGGGACTCAGGTGGTAGGGAGAATAGAGGACAGAGTCAGCAAGTCAACTCCAATCACACAGTGAGCGTTTTCAAAGAAACAAATAAAAATAGCCAGAAGTGGGTCAGCACTTACAGTGAGGTTAGAGACAGGAAATTGGGACAGACTCCCAGGCCTGTGTAGAAGCACAGAAGTTTCATTTCATAAGTACAAACTCATACTGTCTTTCCAATCTGATTCCTCGTTTCTTTTCTTTTGCTTTCTCATCTCCTCCGTCTTTTGGATATGCAGGAAACACACACACACAGCTAACAAAAACAGTGTGATGTTGGATCCCTGCTCCTTCAGTTCTAAGATCCTCTTTTTCCTGAGGCTGAAGAAAAAAGATACTTAAAGAAAACTCACTTGAGAGTCAGGCAGGAAGGGGAGATGGGATACACACTTTGCCTCTCTTTCAGGTTTCTGCAATCTCAGCGCATGCTGCTTAAGAAGAAAAGAGCAGCAAACCAGATGAAAAGCATCAGTGTCCTGAAGTGATTTACTTGTTACCAAGCAGAACTGCCTCACAGCTGCATCCCTCCAACTCCCCGTTACTGACCCTCCTAACACCTTATCTGTGGCATCTAGTGTGCTGCACACACAGTATGTGTGCAAGTGCATGGTATATACACATAGCACATATGCATACATACTATAAATACGTGCCCAGACATATGCACAGTGCTCAGGTACATGCAGTGCACACACCCGCTAGACACATACACTCTCAGTACACAGACATGGTGCTCATGCACGTATGGTAGTGCACGGTGAATCCACATGGCGCCCATGCACACACACAGTACCCACGCACACAGGCGGTGCACACGCATGGCGCCCATGCACACACACAGTACCCACGCACACAGGCGGTGCGCACACATGGCGCCCGTGCACACAACGCACACAGGCGGTGCTCACGCATGGCGCCCATGCACGCACACAGTACCCATGCACACAGGCGGTGCGCACGCATGGCGCCCATGCACGCACACAGTACCCACGCACACAGGCGGTGCGCACGCATGGCGCCCATGCACGCACACAGTACCCACGCACACAGTACCCACGCACACAGGCGGTGAGCACTCATGGCGCCCATGCACATAGTACCCTCGCACACAGGTGGTGCACACATGGTGCCCATGCACACACACACAGTACCCATGCACACAGGCGGTGCACACGCATGGCACTCATGCACACACACACAGTACCCACACACACAGGCAGTGCACACGCATGGCACCCATGCACACACACAGTAGACATGCATAACCCAGAAAGTGGTTCTCGCTCTCTCTGTAACCTTAAGACTTTGGCAGTTTTTGCTAACTCCCACACTTGGCAGGATTACATTTCCTTGTGGCCTCAATGACGTGACTGGGGCAGATTTATTGGGCTTACAGAAAAAAAGAGAGAGGAGAGAGAGTGAGCAAGCAAACAGTAAACTCTGCTGTTCAGTCAACCTGGGCCTTGGTTTTAAATTGCAGATCATCAGGGCCAAGACAGAAGATTTGGCAAGATGGGGCTGTTTGGTGAGAGTCAGCATGTTTCACTGGTAATCTGCTGGAACACTAAAATATACACTTTCAAAGGTTACCTTGTTTCAATTCACTGAGAAACAAACGGAGCGCTAAGGCTGGACCAAGTAACATAAGTAACACATGCATGCTCACGCAGATGCAAACATGCGTACCTGAGATGTGTAGCAAACAATCCAGGCACAGTGCTTTCAGGAGAAACTTGGGTCTGGAAGTGAGTTCTACCTTTTTGCTCTCTTTTCCTCCTGGAGGGAGAGAGGAAAAGTAGTTGCCTAAATGCACAGTCAGCCCACAAGCTGCCATGCGTGAATCTCTCCAGGGCAGACAGAAAAGCAGGAACCGGTTTCTGAAGTTGAGTTCTGATGCGGAATGTTTTCAGGGCTCAAGTCCGACGCAGCTAGCCAGCAGAACTTTCTAGGCTGCGGTCAGTTAGCTATGTCGCACAGGAATGGCATCTGCTTTCACTTATTTCAGAACTCAAGCATGAGTCCTGGGAGTATTTGACCAAAAGAGCCTCCCACTCGGCGTGCGAGGGTTAGGTTTCCAGAAGATGTAGCACTTACCTGCACTTCCAACTCCCAGAAGCCAAAGCTATGGACAGATCTCAGCATGTTTTTTTCATTTTATTTTAAAATCATACCATTTTAAAAGATCTGCTTGTTATAAATCCAGCCTAAAAGCAGATGAATGAACCATAGACTCACACACAAAATTCTACAAGAATAGATCATTTTTTTTTTAACTTGGGGTTTTGGGGGAGGGAGTTTAGAGGAGTGCCAGGGAAGCTACCAGGTTGAGATAAACTCCTTAAAAGCATGGGCAAAATTCCCTTTTCTGTGACCAGTTTTTTAAAAAATGACAAAGTCACACAAGAGAGGAAATGAAAAGGGAAATTTTTAGACTTCTCATCTGTGCTGAAAGCCCCGGGCTGTTTCAGAACCCGGCCAGGGTAACCGTCAGGCCTGCGGTCACCGCGCTGCAACCCCAGGAGGCCTTGCATCAGCGGCCATTATATCAATAAGGAAGTACAATCATCAAACCACAAGCAGCCTGCTTTTCTAAGCCCACATGTTGCTTTAGAGGGTTTTCAAACAAGAGACTTTCCTGTTTTTGAAACCTGTGAATCCACAGGTCTTACAGGTTACTCAAATTATCTTATCACTTGCAGCATGAATTTCAAAACTGCTTATCCAGCCTTCCCCTCCCCTGGAGGAGCAGACACCCATTTATAAACCAGAATCCTTATTTACAGTATCCTGTGGCCAACTGCTGACACAGAAGGGGAAAGGATACCAGTTACACATTAAGCTTTAAGGTTAAAGTATCTGTGCCAGACGCTGTCCAAACACCATCTATTCACTGACCTGAAGGCAGGATGACCACACCAGAGAAATTCCACAGAAACAGTTTTGTGGTCACAGCAGCATTCCTTCCCGGAGCCGGATTATGGTTCCTGCAGATGCATACACATGCTTGCAAATGTAGTGTAAGAAATCATCATAATTCACAGGAAACATATTTATCCTAGGATGTGCAGCAAATCTGTCAGAAGTTTTTAAACACAATCAAAAGACATCCCAACCAACCTATGAGGTTGCTTCCCAGGTTGCTGGAAAAATCAGTGTAGGACAGCATTGATAGAAATAAATCCTCAGTGGTATGCAAGTCAGACTTGTTTTCCTCTTGAGTAAATAGAAGGATTCAGATTAGAGTGACTTACAGAACTGATACAGAGTTCTACATAGAACTGATAGTGTTTGTCTATAAGAGTGTCTTAGAGATGAGATAAATCCCCAAACAAATGTCTCTCTTTCCTGCTCAGCTCAGAAGCTTGAGGAAGATGTGCAAAACCTAACAACTGCATTTGATAGCCATCTCCTGGTTTAACTTCTACCCTGGCCCTTGGCCACCTGGCGTTGCCCAAGCAATGCCTGCAGACTTCATCATGCGCTCCCTTGCTGGAAGCGTCCCTCCTAAGGCAGAACTGAATTTCACAGAGGGCCTCTGGACAGTAGTTCACATTCTGTTTTCAGTGGTGGCCCAATCAGACTGAGAATAAACAACAAGTGAACTTTATCCTGCAGCTGCAACCAGTGACCTCTAAGCCCATTTCACAGAATGCACATGTCAATAATGGATCTAGCAGACACTTATCTAAGTTCACACTTTTGCTTCTTTTTGGGTTATAATTAACACTTAGCTCATCATAAAAAAAATGTTTTCAAAAAAAGAACATGTTCTCAGTTTGAGCACACTGGGATTGTGTTTATCTTATTTTATTCATCTGTATTCCAATAAATCTTCCAGCACTGAAATGTTGAGACAGACATTCTAACGTCGTGATGCTGTGATCTTTGTGTTTGAGGGAGGGTTCTTTCAAAGTAGCCAAAATCATCTCTCTTATGAAATGTGAAGTGTGAATGAAGCCACACTGAAAAGCCTCAGAAGTAAATCTCTCAGATTATGACCAACCTATTGTGGAATAATGCAATATATCCTTAAGGGAAAATACAATAAAGTAAAAGAATTCCAGGCTTCCCACACAGGCCCAGTAGATTTGTTTTATCATAGTAACTCATCAGTAAATGGCCTACTATGTCCATATGGAAAACATCCTCTTTTTCAACCCTGTTTTAAAAACAATCCTGCAAGATCTGCACATGTAACCCAGAACTTAAAGTACAATTAAAAAAAAAAAAAAAAAAAAAGGAGCTACGATAAAGATAAATATGTCTAAGTGCAAAAAAATAAACTAAAATAACTTTTTCTTTCCTCCTTTGGAAAAGCCATTGCTACAAAATTCACATAAGACAAATATGGACTGGTTTTCTGTTCCTTTCACTCTCTGTTCCTAACACTTCAGGCTGTGGGAACCGGGGCTCCTCAGCCTAAATATCCTTGCCTGACTTTGCCTGACTTTGCTGGAGAATTGCTCAACCACCCTCTCACTTTGGCTGTGTAGACCATGGCTCTTGCCCTCCCTCCAGGGGACAGACATTAACTAATGAAGAAAACAGTGACTCTCCCCTCTTCTGCCGCCACTCCATACCCAAGCCTGTGCCACCAGGCCTGCTTCCAGGACTGTGGGCGGCCTGTTCCCTGCTATCCTGAGCCTTCCAGCTCCAGTGCCAACAAGGGCAGTAGGTAATGGGTACTTCTGATGAAGGGCACCGCAGGAGCTCTCCCTATCACTTAGAGAAGTGTTCCATTTGGGGTCATTACCAACCCTGTCTACTCTGACCAGCACAGCACAGAGAAAAATAAGATGGATGGGCAAGTATAAGGTGTCACCTTACATTTGTGTCTGCAAAAGTCTCTTAATATTACAGGATTTCTTTATTTGGAACAAGAAAATACTCCAAAAGGAATCATCAATTTTAGTTTGGAATGTTTATAGAGGTTGTCTGGAAGAAGAGTTTTTGTTGATTTGGTTTTTTAATACAAAGAAAAATAAAAGTTTTTGTAGTTATTCTTGGAGGTATGACCTCCAATTACAAGTATGAGATATTGTAAGCAAGTCCTTTTTTTTTTTTTTTTTTTGGAGAGACAGGATTTCAGCATGTTGCCCAGGCTGGTCTCAAACTCCTAGACTCAAGCAATCTGACCACCTCAGCCTCGCAAAGTGCTGGGATTATAATTGTGAGCCACCATGCCCAGCCTGTAAGCCAGTCTTTTAAAGCTCATTTTAAACTTTCTTTTTCTTTCTTTTTTGAGACAGAGTCTTGTGCTGTCGTCTAGGTTGGAGTGCAGGGACACAACCTCAGCTCACTGCAACCTCCACCCTCCCAGGTTCAAGCAATTTTCGTGCCTCAGCCTCCCGAGTAGCTGGGATTACAGGTGCCCACCGCCACGCCTGGCTAACGTTTGTATTTTTAGTAGAGACGGGGTTTCACCATGTTGGCCAGGCTGGTCTCGGACTGCTGACCTCAAGTGATCCACCACCCTCAGCCTCCCAAAGTGCTGGGATTACAGGCGTGACCCACCAGACCCAGTGCATTTTAACCTTTATTATGACAATTTTCAAGCATGTAGAAAGAGCATATAGCACAGTGACTCTCCATAGATCTATCACTTAATCAACAGTTACCCAGATTTGTTAACATTTGCTTCATTTTGTGTGTTTTACTTTTTTTTCTCTTTGCTGAAATCTTTTAAAGAGCATCACAGGCCTCATGTCATTTCACTCCCTCCTACTTTAGTATGCGTCTCTAAAACACATGAACATTTCCTTTCCTAGCCACAACCCCATGAAGATCGCTTTTAAAAGCAATGCAGGAAGTTGGCTTTGTGGAGATGGCAAACAGCACATGGATATGAAGGCCTGAGGTAACATTTCCAGTGAGCATGGCAAACACACTCAGCAAGTCCTAGATCTCAGAGACAACTGGGCAGAAGCAAGACGAAGCGTTGTGGAAGACTGAGTCAGATCATTCAAAAACGGCCACCAGGCCGGGCACGGTGGCTCACACCTGTAATCCCAGCACTTTGGGAGGCCGTGGCAGGCAGACTGACTGAGATCAGGAGTTCAAGACCCAGCCTGGCCAACATAATGAAACCTGTCTCCACTAAAAATACAAAAATAAGCCGGGCATGATGGCGCATGCCTGTTGTCCCAGCTACTTGGGGGGCTGAAGAAAGAGACTCACTTGAACCCAGGAGGCAGAGGGTGCAGTGAGCTGAGGTCGCGCCACTGCACTCCAGCCTAGGTGACACAGCAAGACTCTGTCTCAAAAAAAAAAAAAAAAATGGGGGGCACAAGTGATGACAAAGACAGTTGATAACAAAGAGTCTGAATAATGAGTTAATGAGTAACAATAAGGCAAGATTCCTAAGTATATTTATGCACACGATTCTAAATATAACTGGCCAGCTGCGGTGGCTCACACCTGTAATCCCAGCACTTTGGGAGGCCCAGGCAGGCGGATCACTTGAGGTCAGGAATTCCAGACCAGCCTGGCCCACATGGTGAAACCCCGTCTCTACTAAAAGTACAAAAATTAGCCAGGTGTGGTGGCGCGCGCCTGTAGTCCCAGCTGCTCCGGAGGCTGAAGCGGAAGAATTGCTTGAACCCAGAAGGCAGAGGTTTCAATGAGCCGAGACTGCGGCACTGCACTCCAGCCTTAGTGACCGAGCAAGACTCTGTCTCAAACAAGCAAACAAACAAACAAGTAACTAAGTGAATAAATTCTTAACTAGAAACGTGACTATTTCACTTGCATCATTAAAAGTATATATTCAAGCCGCTGGGCATAGGGACGCACATCTGTAATCTCAGCACTTTGGGAGGCTGAGGCAGGCGGATCACTTGAGGTCAGGAGTTCAAGACCAGCCTGGCCAACATGTGAAACCCTGTCTCTACTAAAAATACAAAAATTCTCTGGGCATGGTGGCGCGTGCCTATAATTTCAGCTACTTGGGAGGCTGAGGCAGAAGAATTGCTTGAACCTGGGAGGTAGAGGTTGCAGTGAGCAAAGATGGTGCCACCACACTCTAGCCTGGGCAACAGAGCGAGACTCCATCTCAATATAAATATATATATATATATATATATTATGTGTGTGTATACATATATACGTATACATATATAATGTATATATATATGTGTGTATATATATATACGTATATATGTATACACACACACACACACACACATATATATATGTATGTATTCAAGCCAGGTGTGGTGGCTCACACCTATAATCCCAGCACTTGGGGAGGCGAAGGAGGGCAGATCACCTGAGGTCCAGGGTTCAAGACCAGCCTGGCCAACATAGTGAAACCATGTCTCGACTACAAAATACAAAAATTAGCCCAGCGTGGTAGCGCACAACTATAATCCCAGCTACTCGGGAGGCTGAGGCAGAAAGAATTGCTTGAACTCGAGAGGCGGAGGTTGCAGTGAGCCGAGATTGCACCACTACACTCCAGCCTGGGTGACAGAGCAAGGTGCTGTCTCAAAAGAAAAATTTAAAAAGTATATATCCATGGACGCAAAAAAAAAAAAAAGGACACAAAATTTGTGTAACCTGCCCATTGGCAAACGGGGCATTACCTCATATTTGGGCTTGCGTACATGGTATCTTCAACCCATCACCTACCCGCCTCCACCAAGCCTATTCTTCTGGCAAGAGTCCTTCTTCAGTGTCTACCAGATGCCAGGCACCATGCCAAGCCCTGAGTATCATGTCCCTTATGGGCACAGCCACCCTGTGAGGGACATCCAACTATCCCCTCACTTTTTCAGGGGAGAAAAACTTAGACTTCAAGAAAGCGAGTTATTGTCCCACAGAGATAATAAAGGAGGAACTGACTTATCCTGCCTGCTGCCCGGAAGAGTCTTTTACCCTTCTTTTCCCCAGAGTAGCAGCTTTAGATCCGCCCTAAACCAAGTGGCACTATCAAGGTTTCTACTGGGAAGTAGGGGGAGGGTTTATCATCTGCACCCTTCCAGGACCGGCATCGCTTCCTTTTGTCTTAATCAAATCGTTGTTTCTGGCTATGACAGTCCAGTGACAAACAGTGGACGACACTACCCCATGGTGCCGCTAATGCTGCTGAGATAACAAAAATAGCCAAAGCACGTGCAGAAGGGCTTAACTGTAGCTACTGGAGTTTCCATCACAGGCTCAACACGCTAGCACTGCTTACGTGCACCGATGTGTCTTCTTCCCAGGCAGGGTTGCTAACTCCATTAGCTAGTTGTTCTCTGCCACTTCCTCTAATATTTTCTTCACGTAAGATGAGGAAAAGACACACAACAAACTCAGCACTGCCAGCCACGTGGTCCCCCCATACAGGTCTGTGCGCCATATAAACTTGCGGTTCCTTGTTTGGCACCACCCCTGAACTGCAGGATGATCCCCCAGCAAGTCATCTAATCTCTCCTTACTGCAGTTTCTTTATCATTAAAACGCGATGTTTGAAGGCCACGGCTGAAGTGGCCAAATTATATTATCCAATTAAGGTGAAAAGCACCATATAAATGCTACAGAGGCTAAGACTTAAATAGCCACATATGGTTTGGGGAAAAGCACTTCAGTGCATCAGCTAGCAGTAAAAACACGCAGGAGCGAAATGATCTGGCTGGAAATGAACTGCAAATTGATAAACATTTAGTTGCTAATGCAGTGTTTATTATTTTTTACTAGGATAAAAATTAACTTGTGCGGCCTTAGCCAGCAAACACATTGAACTCTACCATCTGGGTAGTGGAATCGGTATTTCTGTAGCCTCGGGTTACAGGTGACTGTTACCAGATTTGATTTTCTTTGCAAATAGGTCCTGGTGGGTCCGGACAACAGAACCGCGGGATGCTTCTGGGAAGCATAAAACGCCCGCGCACCAAAGGTTGCCATTCAAGAGGGAGCTTAGGGTCGCCCTCAACCAGAATCAGTGTCCTGCATTTCCCAAAAAGAGGTTGCTGCTTGTGTTGAAGAATCGCCTTCAGCCTGCGAAATCAGCCAGGGCTGCAAGGCGGCGACCTCCCGGGGAACCGGGGGTTCGGGCAGCTGGGGAATCCAGGGCGCCTGGAGCTGGGAGGGGGGTGCGCGGGGTGCGCAGGGTGCGAGGGCGCGCCCGAACCAGCGGAGCGGACGCCGGCTGGACCACGTGACCGCACCAGCAGAGGCCCCAGCTGCAGTCGCCGCCGTCCTCTCCCCGGGGCCCTTTTCCATGAGCTTTGCAAGCAGCTGCATCAATTTACTTGAGCCACAGCGCTCTACACAAGCACGGTCTGAATTATTACTCACGGAAATCCCCTGTTTCAGGGAATCAGGTAGCTTTCAAACTCCCAACAATTAATGGCCCTTTTGGTCAAAGGAAAATAGCAAAAAAACAAAACACCTCCCACCCCAGCCCACCCCCCAGAAAAACCCAACCCAGACTAACCCGTCTAAACAGGCCGTTTGGTTTCTAGCAAATTAGAGGGAGTGGGTGGTTGACGTACAAGTAATGCTATCCTGTAGAGTGTGGTCTTCTTTAACATCAGCAAAATGTTTCTCTCGCGTTTCTCCTTCTTTCCCTCTCTCCCTCCTTTCCCCTCTCCACCTACCTCCTTCCCTCTTTATGTCAGAGACAGATGACATAGGGTAGCTGTGGAAAAGTGCTCATAGTTTTGCAACACAGCTCACAGGCTCAGAAAAATTCCCACATTTTAACAAATGAAGGGTATTGGCCGGCCGGGCGCGGTGGCTCCCGCCTATAATCCCAACCCTTTGGGAGGCCGAGGTGGGTGGATCACCTGAGGTCAGGAGTTCGAGACCAGCCTGACCAATATGAAGAAACCCCATCTCTACTAAACATACAAAATTAGCCAGGCATGGTGGCATGTGCCTGTAATCCCAGCTACTCGGGAGGCTGAGGCAGGAGAATCGCTTGAACCCGGAAGGGGGAGGTTGCTGTGAGCCGAGATCGGAAAAAAAAAAAGTATTGGCCGGGCACGGTGGCTCACACCTGCAATCCCAACACTTTGGGAGGCCGAGGCGGGGCGGGCGGATCACGAGGTCAGGAGATCCAGACCATCCCAGCTAACACAGTGAAACCACGTCTCTACTAAAAATACAAAAAATTAGCTGGGTGTAGTGGCCCGCTTCTGTAATCCCAGCTACTAGGGAGGCTGAGGCAGGAGAATTGCTTGAACCCTGGAGGCGGAGGTTGCAGTGAGCCCAGATTGGGCCAGACTGCACTTCAGCCTAGGAGACAGAATGAGCCTGTATCTCAAAAAAAATAAAAATAAAAAAAAGAAGGATATTGCGGGAGGTGGGTGAATTGACAACACAGAAACACATGCTACCCGGGAAGGAAGTGGGGAAAGGCTGCTGGGAAGTGCAGTCACCTGGCGGTGCAGTCCTCCCTCCAGCCTGCCGGGTTCACAGCTCTGTCTGAGGGAACATTTTTCCTGTGGCCAAGAACACATCCTCCCTCCAGCTGGCCTGAAATGGGAGCCTGGAGAGCATGCGCCCTGCTCCCTGGCTACTGTATTCGTGGGACCCATCCCGGGCTGCTAAGCCAGGATTTCTGCTGGCTCTGCTCCCCCTCACTCACCCTCCCTTCCACTAGAGTTGTTTTTCTCTACTCATCAAAGCAGCAGCTGCCCCCATGTTAGCATAGAACTTTCTAGAATAAGGAATCCAAGTCCAGGCAAACATTTGTAACCTGACCCTGCAATTCTTTCCTTTCCCCTTCAAAGTGCTTTTGTCAGCCCCAGTGTTTCAACAGGGGCCGGCTTGGACACCCTAGGGGTCTGGCCCGACAGTCTCAGGGTGAGGATTGGTAGAGTGGGCCACTCCCTTTGTGGCTGTGAATTGCCATTTGGTCTCCAGAGTGACGTGACTGACATTCTCGGCCCAGGCAGCTCTTTAAAAGCAGAAATCTATCCGGACCTCGCAGGTTCTGACGTGCTGACTGCAAGTGTGGTTTCAGGCAGGCGGAGGAAGGAGCAGGCCCAGAGTACACGTGGACCTGGTTTTCTCCGAGTGGGGTGTACTGGCCTCCCCCTCACCCCTTCCCTGATCTAGACAGCAAGGGCGTCAGAGGA